>WAAF01000292.1:10352-36396 GCA_013400475.1 Tricholaema leucomelas | reverse complement strand
AGCTATGAGTGCAGCAGCCATCACCATTGTTTCCTCCTCACAGCCTCTAATCTAGTTCTTCTCACCCAAACATTCCAGCTGGCTCCAAACTAGCATAGCTATGAGTGCAGCAGCCATCACCATTGTTTCCTCCTCACAGCCTCTAATCTAGTTCTTCTCACCCAAACATTCCAGCTAGCTCCAAACTAGCACACCTTGTCTTGGGCACTCCAGAACAGCACACAGTACTCCAGGGAAGGAATCATGGCCACCAGCAGCAGAATCTTCTACAGTCCACAGCAGCTGAGCCGAGCGACTTCCCTTACTAAAGGAGAAGCAAGGTAATAGCTTTGGATCATCTCCCTGCTAGTTTAATGAAGGCATTTTATAGTTGTTGGGTTTGGCTTTGTTTGGTTGGTTTTTTTTTTTCATTGTGAGTTACAGCAAGCAGAAAAAAAAAGCCAAACTCACAGCCAGAGTAAGCACTGAAATAATATGTATTAGATATTGTAATTAAAAGCTTTATTTATAGCAGTTTAGTCCATTTGAAATGTGGAGATTAGCACCAGGTTTAATGCTGGAAGGATTTTCTTTATCTACATATTAAAAGAGCAGGGAAGAAGGAATAGGGCTGTGCTAACATTTTAAGTGCCTTTTATGTCAACAATAAGCTGGGATTGTAGATTTGATATTTTTTGTTTAATGAAACTTAATTCAGCCCAGTTAGCAACCCAATAACCATATCTCCTAATTGAGTTTATTAAAGTAATAAACACAGCTGTGCCAGGAAATGAGAACAGCCCTGCCTCTGAAATGCAGAGTTCAGAGAACCAGAGAATGGTTTAGGTTGGAAGGGACCTCAAAGATCATCCAGTTTCAACCCCTTGCCATAGGCAGGGACACCTCCCATTAGAACAGGTTGCTCAAGGCCTCGTCCAACTTGGCTTTGGACAGCTTCAGGGAGGTTGTGGAGCACAGAAGCACCCAATGTGATCAAAGATCACATTGGGTGCTTCTGTGCTTCACAACCTCCCTAGGCAACCTGTGTCAGTGTCTCACCATCCTCATTGTAAGGAATTTCTTCCTAACATCCAGTTTAAATCTCCCACAACCTCCCTGGGCAACTTGTTCCTGTGTATCACCACCCTCACTCTCAAGAACTTCTTCCTAATATTCAGTCCTAATCTCCTCTCTACCAGTTTAAACCCATTTCTCCTCATCCACGGGAGGTCATTCTGCCCCTGTGCTCAGCACTGGTCAGACCCCACCTTGAGTGCTGTGTCCAGTTCTGGGCTCCTCAATTGAAGAGAGATGTTGAGGTGCTGGAAGGTGTCCAGAGAAGGGCAACAAGGCTGGGGAGGGGCCTGGAGCACAGCCCTGTGAGGAGAGGCTGAGGGAGCTGGGNAGAAGAGACCAACCCCACCTGGCTACAGCCTCCCTTCAGGTACTTGTAGACAGCAATGAGATCTGCCCTGAGCCTCCTCTTCTCCAGACTAAACACCCCCAGCTCCCTCAGCCTCTCCTCATAGGGTTTGTGTTCCAGGCCCCTCCCCAGCCTTGTTGCCCTTCTCTGGACACCTTCCAGCACCTCAACATCTCTCTTGAATTGAGGGGTGTTTAAAACAAGTCTGGGTGTGGTGCTTAGTGCCATGGTTTAGTTGACTGGGTGGTGTTGGGTAATAAGTTGGGCCTGATGATCTGGAAGGTCTTTTCCAATCTGATTCATTCTGTGCTTCTGTGATTTTTGTGTTTGAGAACTCCTCTGGCTTCATTTGGACGTTTAGGGTGAACTTAGATGTCTGACTCAAAACAATGAGAGGTTCATGGGGTAGTCTGATCACTGGATACTCTAAACCAAAGAGAGCTTCAGCTGCATTAAGCCTAAAGTGACAGCACTGGAATTGATATTTAATAATGCACTAAACTCTTTGGAGGCTACAGTGCAAGAATAGCAAAGTACAACAGAGTTATTAAGAGAGGCCATTAGTCAAGTGCAGCAGAGTGTTTGCTATTCATCACAATCACTGAATTCTTAGACTTTCAAGAAAGAATAAAGTGAAAGTGCAAAAAATTGGTCTGTTTCCATCACACTGGAATCAGAATGTCTGAGGCCTTCCTCAGCAGGCAAAGGTTTCCACAGTTTATAGAGGAGATTTTGCTTCTTTGAGTGACATCTCTGGAGTAACAACCATGTTTTGTCTAGTCTGGGATTTTGGAGCTCAAAGCAAGTCCAGAGCTGGGGTTGAAGGAATTTTGCAGGCTCAGCTGATGAAACTGACCTTTCCCAGATCCCAAGAGTTGGTGTCTGAAGGGAGATTGAGCTTTGTGGGTTTGAAAATAGATTTTTTTCTCTACAACCTTTGGCTTTAAAGTTATTTTTAAAGAGCCTGATTGGCTTCAGGTTATCCCAGAGGGGTACAGGGTTAGTCCAGAGGGATCCAGAGTTATCCCAGAGAAGCACAGGTTATCTCAGAGGGGTACAGGGTTAGTCCAGAGGGATCCAGAGTTATCCCAGAGAAGCACAGGTTATCCCAGAGGGGTACAGGGTTAGTCCAGAGGGATCCAGAGTTATCCCAGACAAGTACAGGTTATCCCAGAGGGGTACAGGGTTATCCCAGAGAAGTATAAGTTATCTCAGAGAAGTACAGGTTATTCCAGAAAGATACAGAGCTGTCCCAGAGAAGTACAGGTTATCCCAAAGGGATACAAGGTTATCCCAAAGGGAAACAGGTTATCCCAGAGAAGTACAGGTTATCCCAAAGGGATCCAGGTTATCCCAGAGAAGTATAAGGATGCGCTGGTAGCCTGTGGGCTAGGAAGGATGGTTTCAGAGTCACTGCAGGTGAGTGACTAGACCTGAGCCCAGGAGACAGAGACACTGCCTGGTGTGAATTGAAGTTCCCCACTGTCAAGGTTTAACAATATCTCTGTCCAGAGGAGCAAGATCTGCTCTGATGGATGTCTGTGTTGTGAAATTAAGGTGCAAGCAAGACCAGAGATCACCACAAAACTGTTTATTAAAGGATGAAGTTGAAGAAAACAGAGGGAGAGAGAGATCATAGATCACCACAAAACTATTTATTAAAGAATAAAGTTGAACAAAACAGAGGGAGAGAGAGAACAACAGGGAGAAAAAGAGAAGAAGCAGGGAAGGAAAAGGGTAGGGATTCTGTTACCATCAGCCTGAGATGGCAGGGAGGCAGAGATGTGTACATGACCCAGGGCTGTTCTTCTGTGGAGTTCATCAGGAGTTCTTCTGGTGGAGGTGCAGCTCTGGAGGTGCACACTTTGGCAGGCATTGCTCATGTCCTCTTATACAGTTTTTTAGCTCAATGTCCAGGTGCAGCTCCCCAGGAAATCTTCCTGTGTATTCATGCATTCACAGGGCAGCAGCACCAGGGAGGGCCTCCCTGCTACTTACCTGTCCATACCCCAGGTACACATACACCTTTTCTCTTTGGGGTAGATGACATAGGATGTACAAAGCACCTCAAGGGAGGTGATTCTCCTCCTTTACTCTGCTCTCCTCAGACCCCACCTGGAGTACTGTGTGCAGTTCTGGAGCCCCCAACACAAGAAGGACATGGAACTGCTGGAGCCAGTCCAGAGGAGAGCCACGAAGATGCTCAGAGGGCTGCAGCAGCTCTGCTATGAGGACAGGCTGAGAGAGTTGGGGCTCTGCAGCCTGGAGAAGGCTTCGAGGAGACCTTAGAGTGGCTTTGCAGTATCTGAAGGGAGCCTACAGGAAGGCTGGGGAGGGACTATTGACAAGGTCTGGTAATGTCAGGACGAGGGGGAATGGGTTTGAACTGGCAGAGGGGAGATTTAGACTGGATGTTAGGAGGAAGTTCTTTAGAGTGAGGGTGGTGAGACACTGGCACAGGTTGCCCAGGGAGGCTGTGGATGCTTCCTCCCTGGAGGCATTTAAGGCCAGGCTGGATGAGGCCTTGAGCAGCCTGCTCTGGTGGGAGGTGTCCCTGCCTATGGCAGGAGGTTGGAGCTGGATGATCCTTGAGGTCCCTTCCAACCTAAACCATTCTGTGATTAAATCCTAGGCATTCACATACACCTTTTCTCTTTGGGGTAGATGACATAGGATGTACAAATCCTGGGCATTGAAGCCAGGCTGAGGTCCAGGAATTTCAACAAAGGCACTGCCTGTTGATTTGCATCCCTGAGCTTTTGGCCAAGCATCTTGTCTGAGCCTGGGAGGTTAACAAAGGCAAACTTTATCTTTGCTGGAAGGTGTCCAGAGAAGGGTGACAAAGCTGTGAGGGGCCTGGAGCACAGCCCTGTGAGGAGAGGCTGAGGGAGCTGGGGGTGTGCAGCCTGCAGAAGAGGAGGCTCAGGGCAGAGCTCATTGCTGTCTGCAACTACCTGAAGGGAGGCTGTAGCCAGGTGGGGTTGGGCTCTTCTGCCAGGCAACCAGCAAGAGAACAAGGGGACACAGCCTCAAGTTGTGCCAGGGGAGGTCTAGGCTGGATGTTAGGAGGAAGTTGTTGGCAGAGAGAGTGATTGGCATTGGAATGGGCTGCCCAGGGAGGTGGTGGAGTCACTGTCCCTGGGAGTGTTCAAGAAAGGACTGGCTGGGGCACTTAGTGCCATGGTCTGGTTGACTGGATAGGGCTGGGTGCTAGGTTGGACTGGATGATCTTGGAGGTCTCTTCCAACCTGGTTGATTCTATGAAGAGATGCTGGCAATGATGAACTACGGAGAGAGGATTTAGACTCTCACACCCATTTACCCTAGAAAGCTTCAATTCTATGAGGAAAGGCTGTACATCAGCAAGACTTTTGGCACACTGATGCACACTGGTAACAAAGATGCATCACACAGCTACAGAGATATCAAAGACAGCATTTATGGATCAGTATAGATTTTGGAGCATCGATCCCAAATCAGTCAATTCTTGGTGTTTCCACTCTTTCAATCTTTCCCTCTTGCCACTCAATCAGTCATCCTAGTCAATGAATTGCCCTCTCTTCTCTTACAGGCAGTTAACACAACGATTATAAACTATTAAGCTGTAATTAAAAAGGTTGTTTGGACATTGCAGGAGTTTGCCCATGTCTTGCTGTACAGCAGAGGTCACTCTCTTTTAGCATTTCACATTTGGAGAGAGCTGCAGATGAGAGAGACCTCAGGATTCCATGAAAGCCATGTCCTCGGCTCTGGAGCCTTCTCTGGTGATGCTGTTCCAGGTGATTGATCTTTCACTTGTCTCAAGAATTGGGCTGGGCTTGACAACCTCCCATTCCCCAGGACCTAGAGGAGCTTCACTTAATTGATCTTCTCTTTTTTTTCCCAAGATAATTACTCTAATTTGCAATTAAGTAATTCTTCCTCTCCCCCCCCTCCCAAGAGACATCATTTCACTTTGTTTGTGTCATCAGTGGCTTCACACAAGTGCTCAGCAGAGTTCTCACTTGGTCAATGCATCTTGGCATGTAGGGTGGGTGCTCCTGGCACCTGGGTGTACTCAGAGTCTATCACACCCAACAGCTACTTAAGATGTTTTGAGCTCCCTGTTTTTTCCTGTCTCTTCCTCTTATGTTTCTTGAAGAATATTGGTAAGGGTGTCCAGCTGGATGATCCTTGTGGTCCCTTCCAACCCTGACTGATTCTATGCTTCTATGGTTGGTTTCCCTTCAAAAAGAGAAGAAAAAGGAGTGAGCAGCTCTTGACACAGGACAGCCAAATATGCTGTGGCAGTGCTGGGTAGTGTGAGAATCAGAGACTGCTAGGGATTAGAAGAGACCTCAGAAGATCATCTAATACAACCCTACTGGCTACTGGAATGGGCTGCCCAGGGAGGTGGTGGAGTCGCCGTCCCTGGAGCTGTTCAAGGCAGGATTGGACGTGGCACTTGGTGCCATGGTCTAGCCTTGAGCTCTGTGGTAACAGCTTGGACTTGATGATCTATGAGGTCTCTTCCAACCCTGATGATACTGCGAGACTGTAACCCCTCCAGGGCAAGTTGCCCAGGATCTCAATGTCCAGGTGGGTTTGGAATCTCTCCAGAAGACTCCACAAGCTCTCTGGGCAATCTGTTCCAGGGCTTGTAGCACTCTCACAACAAAGAATTTTTTTCCTTGTGTTGAAGTGTTCCAGTTTGTGCCTATTGCCCTATCCCTGCACACCGCTGAAAAGCAGCTTTTTCCGTCTGTGCTGATCAAAAACTATCCAGCAGAGCTATGAAGAATGTTATACAAGGAGGCTACCAGTTATTTCCAGCGTCCTGCTACAAAGCAGTATGCATTCAGTGGCAACGTTTAGAAATTCAGCAGCTTTCCATCACCCTCAGGGCAGAGCAGATCGGTTGAGTGTGCTTAAGAAGAGCACTCAGAGGAAAATGAGAGCAGAGGCAGTCACGAGAAGCAGCAGCTTGGAGAGATGCTTCTGAGAGAGCTCCCGTGGTAAAGAAAACCAGATCAGCAGCTGCTGAATGACACAGCACTGCTGCCAAAGCACCAGCCTGCAGCACCTGCTCTCTGCACATTGCTGCTCCTGGCAGAGGGTTGGGAAGCGCTGCGCCTGTCCCCGCAGCTTCCCAAAGCAGCAGCAGCTCCCTGGGTCAGTTCCTGGTGCTGGGGAGGGATGCTCTGCTTGCAGGAGCTCAGCTTTCTCTTTGAGAGCATTAGCCACGGACTATCACCTGGATCCATTTATTATCTGCCAGCTGTCTGTGTGCTGAGCTCTGGCTTTTAACTCCCAAACTTTGCAAAGCCGCACAGCAAGGTCTCGATTTGTTTGTATTTCAGCGCATTGTTTGCTGGAGTTTATGTTCTAGGCAGCACCATCAGCCTGCTGAGGTGCATTTGAATGTGAACAGTGCTTTATTTCCTACTGGAATTTCATGCTGCTTGCAAATTTATGAATCAGATTTCCAAGGGGTAGTGCTAAGCTCAAAGCAATTTGCAGAAGGGGGCAGGCAGGAAAAGTCGTTAGCAACCCTTTGGAAATGAATCCTTCCTGTTCTGCATCAGTGAGATTTGTGATCCCCTTCACATATATTTTATTGTGGTGATCCATTGGTTATCTTTTTTTTGGCACAATTACAGTAATCTGGGGGAAAAAAAAGATGTATTGCATGTTATGAGCACCACTTCTATTATGCCAGCCCCCTAAGAAGGAACAGAGGAACACTGAAAGGGAAATAGAAGTGGGGGGAAAAAGATTTCCTGAGCTGGCATATCCTGGCTCCCACTGGCACATCACATCCTGTAATTTCTTTCATAAACATAAGCAATCTAAAACTCTCTGTTCTGTTGGATTTGAAAGGGCAATGCCATTCTAGTGTGCCTAAAGGTGATGAACATAAGCTGAGGACGAGGCAGGTTATGCTGCCCCTGTACTCGACACTGCTCAGGCCACACCTTGAGTACTGTGTCCAGTTCTGGGCTCCTCAATTCAAGAGAGATGTTGAGGTGCTGGAAGGTGTCCAGAGAAGGGCAGTGAAGCTGGTGAAAGGCCTGGAGCATAGCCCTATGAGGAGAGACTGAGGGAGCTGGGGTTGTTTAGCCTGGAGAAGAGGAGACTCAGAGGTGACCTCATTGCTGTCTACAACTACCTGAAGGGAGGCTGTAGCCAGATGGGGTTGGGCTCTTCTGCCAGGCAACCAGCAGCAGAACAAGGGGACACAGCCTCAAGTTGTGCCAGGGGAGGTCTAGGCTGGATGTTAGGAGGAAGTTGTTGTCAGAGAGAGTGATTGGCATTGGAATGGGCTGCCCAGGGAGGTGATGGAGTCACTGTCCCTGGAGGTGTTCAAGCAAAGCCTGGATGAGGCACTTAGTGCCATGGTCTGGTTGATTGGGTAGGGCTGGGTGCTAGGTTGGACTGGATGAGCTTGGAGGTCTTTTCCAACCTGGTTGATTCTATGCTAGATTGTGTGGTCCTACTCTGGCAGGGGGATTGGACTCGATGATCTCCTTGGGTCTCTTCCAACCCCTAATATCCTGTGATCCTGTGAATGTTCCTCTATGTTCCAGGCATGGGGAGCTGAAGCATTCAGTGGATGGCCACGAAGTATGTGTAGCATGCTCAGCAGATCTTCAGGACCAGTTTTCCCTGAGCTGTACTGGCCAGCACAGGCACCAGCCAGCATTTCAGACACTAAGAAGATGCCTTCGCTCCAGCAGCATCATCCTCAATTTTCATCTTGCCATACGAGTGGAATCCCATTTTCTCATCCTGCCTGAGAAACAGAGTGAGTAACTAAGATTTGCTGTTATGTATCTCAAGGATGAGATTTATTTTAGTCTACAACAAGGATTTCAGCTAAAAATATTCTCCAAAAAGGAGAGAGACACAGCTGAAAAAAAAAAAAACCCAAACCTAAGTTAATTCCTCCCTGCCTTGCCTGCAGCATCCTCTTTCTTCCAGCAGATCCTGGTGGAATTTAACAGCATGGTGGCTGAAGAGCTCTTTCAAATTACAGAGAGAGCAAAATAGCTCCTGTAGTTTTGTTGTGTGGTTTTTTTTTCCTCCCTCCTAGCTTGTTTTAGCTCTTTCTTTCTTTCCAGTTGAAACTGCCTGAATTGAGACTAATCAGCTATTAATCAGCTATTCCTCCGGGGGGGGGGGGGGAAGAACAGGCAATGGGAGAATAAAAATAATCAATCAGGGCATTTTACTCTAAAGCCACAACACACATCGAGGGAGTAACTGTTGCAACCTTCTATTGCTATCTTCAGTGAGAGCAAGCTAATAGAATGAGGAGTTAATTTGAGTGGGTTGCTCCTAGCAAGTTATCACACCAACGCTGCCAGGGCTACATGCACATTATCTGCTTCCAGCTGAAGCTACAAGTGGGGTTTTGAGCAGTGAATTTTATCTTTGCTCTTCCCTTTTCTGCATTTCTGAACCTGCCTTAGCTGTGGTTGTTTTTCTTAGAAGCAGACTTCTTGGACTGGATGATCTTGGGAGGGTTCTTCCAACCTGATTGATTCTGCCCAATGATTCTAAGTGATGAAGTTTATTGACCAATGGGGACTTTGTGCTGTGGCACGTTAGAGGTGCTGGTTACTTTAGTTATGATTTTGTTCTGATGTGAGCCTGGTTTTCATCCAAGGTCCAGTTCTGGTGTCCCTATCTGAAGAAGGGCACAGAGCTGTTAGAGTGAGTCCAGAGGAAGGCTACAGAGATGATCCAAGGACTGGAGTGTCTCTGCTATGAGGATAGGCTGAGGGAGCTGGGGGAGTTCAACCTGGAGAAGAGAAGACTCCAGGAGCACTTTATAGCTGCCATCCAATAGATGAAAGGATCCTACAGGAAGGATGCAGAGGGACTTTTATAAGGGTGTCTAGAGAGAGGATGAGGAGGAATGGTCTTAAGCTGATGGAGAGTAGGTTCAGCTTGAGTCTTAGGAAGAAGCTCATCAGTATGAGGGTGGTGAGACTTTGGAATATGTCCCCCAGGGAGACTATGGATGCCTCCTTCCTGGGGGTGTTGAAGGCCAGGTTGGATGAGACCTTGAGCAACCTGTTCTAGTGAGAGGTGTCCCTGCCTAGGGCAGGAGGTTGGAACTGGATATCTTTGAGGTCCCTTCCAACCCAAACCATTCCATGATTCACACTAACCAAAGGTGTGAGCAATCTGCAGCGTTCCACAGGGATGCCTGATGCAGAGCATCCAATCATCCAACTGAACACTTGTAGCTCACAAGCCTGAGAGGCAACAGGATGGCTGCACTCATTGTATCATCACACAATGTCCAAGACCATCTTTTTTAGCTCTTCACAAACCAGATAAAACCCTTCACAGAGTGTCCCAAAACAGATAACAGCAATAGAAATCACTGCAGTTGTCAGCAGGTTTCCTTGAATGAATTTCAACACATTTCTCCTCCTGGAAAATGCTGCTGTAGGAAATGTTTCTGCAGCAAATTTTTCCTTTCCACAGCCCATTAAAAATAATATGTTGCATTAACATCTAACACCAAAATCCTGTGGGTTTGCATAAAATAGTAAGAGAATGAGCATTATTTTCATCAGGTCTCTCCAGAAGAGCTTACACTCCAAGCTAGAGCAGTGTAGATTTAGATTAGGTATTAGGAAGAGGTTGTTCACCATAAGGATGTTCTCCATAAGTGCTACAGGCTGGGGAAGAGTGGCTGAGAGCAGCCAGGCAGAAAGGGACCTTGGGGTATTGGTAGAGAGTAGATGAAGATGAGGCAGCAGTGTGCCCAGGTGGCCAAGAGAGCCAATGGCATCCTGGCCTGGATCAGGAACAGTGTGGCCAGCAGGACAAGGGAGGTTCTTCTGCCCCTGTACTCAACACTGCTCAGGCCACACCTTGAGAGCTGTGTCCAGTTCTGGGCTCCTCAAGTCAAGAGAGATGTTGAGATACTGGAACATGTCCAGAGAAGGGCAATGAAGCTGGTGAGGGGCCTGGAGCACAGCCCTGTGAGGAGAGGCTGAGGGAGCTGGGGGTGTGCAGCCTGAAGGAGGCTCAGGGCAGAGCTCATTGCTGTCTACAACTACCTGAAGGGAGGTTGTAGCCAGGTGGGGTTGGTCTCTTCTGCCAGGCAACCAGCAACAGAACAAGGGGACACAGTCTCAAATTGTGCCAGGAGAGGTCTAGGCTGGATGTTAGGAGGAAGTTGTTGGCAGAGAGAGTGATTGGCATTGGAATGGGCTGCCCAGGGAGGTGGTGGAGTCGCTATCTCTGGGGTTGTTCAAGCAAAGCCTGGATGAGGCACTTAGTGCCATGGTCTAGCTGACAGGATAGGACTGGGTGCTAGGTTGGATTGTTTGAGCTTGGAGGTCTCTTCCAACCTGGTTGATTCTGTGATATTCTATTATGGTGAGACACTGGAACAGGTTGCCCAAAGAGGTGGTGGAAGCCTCATCCCTGGGAGTTTTTAAGGCCAGGCTGGATGGGGCTCTGGGCAACCTGATCTAATGGAATGTATCCTGCCAATGGCAGGGGGATTGGAACTGGATGATCCTTGAGGTGCCTTACAACCATGACAATGCCACACTTCTATGATTCTAAGCCATGTCTGGATAACTGAAATCCAGCTGCAGAAATTCAGAGGGCTAAGAGTTACTGAAAATGTGAGGTAGGTTCAAATCTTTCATGCAATATTAACTGCAGTTCTTGGTTAGCTTTTTCAAACTAGGTTTCTAAAGAAGGAAATGCTCAAACACACATGTAAGCACATGAATAATTCTGTTAGTTTCAATAAGGAAACAACTTAATGGTGCCCAAATCCAGGATTTAACCAGATGAAGCAGTGCTGATCATTAATGAATTAGCATTACTTGACTGAGCTACAAAGATCTGACTTGGAGTGAGACAAAAATATCCAGGTGGAGATTAGTGATTCTTGACTGCTCCCAGAAACGAGAGTGGGGAAGTCATAGCTCTCACACTTGAGACCATGAATATCTGAAGAACTTCTGAAAGAGCCCTGAAGTTGTAGCTAAACAGAATATTTTCATAGACTCCTATCACAGTGTAGATTGGAAGGAACTCTAAAGGTCATCTTGTCCAAGCCTCCCATGCCGTGAGCAAGGACATCTTCAACTAGATCAGGTTGCTCAGAGCCTCATCCAGCTTGATCTGAAATGTTTTCCAGAAGTCAAAGGGAAGTCAGATTTCTCTTGTTTTGCCTTCCCATGGTGTTGGGGTACTCTATCCTTGAAGCTTCTTCCCTGGCACATGAACTGACCCTCCACATAGAGAATTTCACACCCTGGTGGGGCCAGTGCCGGAGCTGATGTCGCCCCAAGGCACAACATTGTTCTGCCAGGACTCCTCTTTAGAAGGCTTATTCTAACACTCTCTTAGAAGGCTTCTTCTAACACTCTCCTGCATGCTGGCAAGCTTGTAAGTCAAAAGGTAATCGTGTGCAGGGTATGTTTTGCTCAGAGGCTTTGTACTACCTGGCTTCAGAGCTTGTCAGGACCAAAGCAGCTGTTCATCGTGCAGGGCAAATCATCCTTGTTTTGGATTGGGCAATTCTGATCTTGGAAGCAGGTTCAGGTTTCTAATCTAACTCAGGTAAATCAAAGTGATGGAGGCTTGCTAATATATTTCAATGAAACACAGGATGAATTTCCTTACCTGGAAGAAGCCTCAAACAACTTTCTTTTGATAGCATTATGAGCAATGGATAAGGCACTTGGTGCCATGGGTTGGTTGGGGGGGCTTGGGTGATAGGTTGGACTTGATGATCTTGGAGGTCTTTTCCAACCTGGTTGATTCTGTGAATGTTCCAAGTTCCTTTCCTAGCAGCTTCCTTTCACTTACAAACAGTTTAAGGCAGCTTTCATATCAAAGCCCATCTAGAATTGTTCTTGAGTCTCATCAGATGGGGGACAATGGTGCTTTTTTTACTGCTGCAGTTTTGACTTCAGCTGTTTTAATCATTTGATTACTAACCTTGACATAAAAAGTGCCAGAAGCCTTTAATGGTTTAATAACTCAGTGGTGTCCTGGCTTTTGAAATGAAGTTCATAAACGTGGCTTAGAACTGATATATGTTATCTCCAGGCAAATACACCTCCATATACTGGAAGAATAAGGAAAAGCAGCTTAAACAGAAAGAGTCTCTGCAGGAACAAAATTTGGCTTAGGATTGTGTATGTTATCACATCCCCAGATGGGTTGTATTGAAGAGCTGATACAGTCCAACAGGAGGCTGAAGTCTTTTGGCATTCCTCTGTCCTGGTTTGAGCTACAGTAGCACTAATCCTGGTCAGTGCTGTGGCATCTCAGCTCAGGCTCTGCTCAGTGAGGCCCTTGCTGAAGTTCAGGGCAGGTGTGCACAGCCAGGGGCTGCTTCTGGCATGGAGAACACTGAGGGGAAGAGTTCCTGCCAAGGGCTGGGCTACAGGGCTCCTCTGGGAGGCAGGAAGGCAGAGGTGGCACCTTTGAGGAGGAGCAGAGAGGACAGGTGACCCTCAATTGCCCACCAAGGGTTTGCATCCCATGGAGGGCATCTTCAGGAGCAAGCTGAGGGATCCCTAGGGCCAAGCCACTTCTTCCCTGGCCAGTGTCACAGGAGGGCTCTGTCCCTTCTGCCTTCTGTCCCAACCCACATATTCCCGAAACCAGTTCCTGTCTGCTGCTGAGTCCAGTCTGAGACTTGCCAAAGTGCCTGCCCTCAGCATCAGCAGTGCCAACGGTGCCAACACTGCCATGAGTTGGGTTGGCTCTTGATTTGTGTCTCTTTGTTTCATGGCATTGTTTTTCTTTCCACCCTGGGTGCTTTTGTTTCTTCCTTGCCTTATCATTCTCAAAGGTCCAAGGACCATTTCTGAGCACTCATTTATATGCAGCTGAGTTATCCAGCTTCTACATTTCCCTTCTGAGGATGTTCCTGCTCTTGGTCCCACAGCACAAGCAAGATCTTCATCATAGAGGCACTTCATTTGTTATGTCTCTGTGCTTTAGGACACAGATGATCTTGTGCTGCTAACCAAATGCACATACTCTGTCTGGCTTTTTGCCTTCCAGTTGAATGCTGCTGCACACACCTTCAAGCCAGCTGCTGCTTACATGGGACAGGCACAGAATAACATAGAATCAGCCAGGCTGGAGGAGACCTCCAAGCTTACCCAGTCCAATCTAGCACCCAGCCCTATCCAGTCAACCAGACCATGGCACTAAGTGCCTCATCCAGTCTCTTCCTGAACACCCCCAGGGACAGTGACTCCACCACCTCCCTGGGCAGCCCATTCCAATGCCAATCACTCTCTCTGCCAACAACTTCCTCCTAACATCCAGCCTAGACCTCCTCTGGCACAACTTGAGACTGTGTCCCCTTGTTCTGTTGCTGGTTGCCTGGGAGAAGAGCTTGAAGTGTGCAAGAGAAGAGCCTATGGAAGTCAGCCAGCCTGATCTAGGGTAGGGTGTCCCTGTCCGTGGCAGGGGGCTTAGAATAGAATAGAAACAGAATAGAATAGAATAGAATAGAATAGAATAGAATCAACCAGGTTGGAAGAGACCTCCAAGCTCATCCAGTCCAACCTAGCACCCAGCCCTATCCAGTCAACCAGACCATGGCACTAAGTGCCTCATCCAGTCTCTTCCTGAACACCCCCAGGGACAGTGACTCCACCACCTCCCTGGGCAGCCCATTCTAATTTAGATGATCCTTCTGGTCTCTTCCAACCCTGACTGATTCTGTGATTCGAAGTCAGTGAGTGTTTGGCCACTGCTTTCCATGCTTGGGCTCCAGATAAATGGTGATTCATGGAGCCACTTACACGGTAAATGTGAGAGATGCAAATGACCTATGCATTAACTTAATCATCATTCCATCCCTCCTCTAAGGCAAATAAAGTGCGAGATGGAGGCAGATGTTGTTGTAATTGAGGTCTTTTTTATTATTTGAAGGGACCAATTTCTAAAGGTCATCGATGGAACTTGCTGGAAATAAGCCTTTAAAAGTGTGAATATTGATGGCTGAATAAAGTGAGTCTTCAGAAGGAGGATGGTGCAGAAAACATAACTCTTTAAAGGGGGGAACAAAAACCCCTGAAGGGTCAAATTCTTCTCTCACTCAGGGCACTATAAATCTGAAGTCATCTGGAAAAAAATCATTGACTTGAGTATAAATGAGGGCACAGCCTTCCCTGCTGAAATGAGCTCAAGGTTTTATCCTCACAGAGGAGAACAGAACAAAACAAAACTTACTATGATTCTGCCACAGTCTTGATAGAGGTCGAGGAAAAAGAGCCTAACTGTTAGAGGAGGATATGAACATCTCTTGTTCTCTCCTTCCTCCCCTAACCCACCCACATCCTACCTGGCAGGGACTTGCCTTGGTGTGACAGGGCTGCCTCTGAATTTCAAGCTTTGGATTTAGCTTTGAGGATGAGATAAATCTAAATATCATTTTTATGTTTGATGTTTATTGAGAAATACACATCCCTGCATGGAGCTGTGATTTGCTGTTCAAATGATGTTCTCATCTAAGAACAACTCTCCCCCACCCTCCCAGTGAAATGGTAGCAATCTGTAGTGATGTACAGCAATGTTATGTGCTTGCAGGTGTTTTTATTGGGCATTTAGAGCCATGAAATCATAGAATCAACCAGGTTGGAAGAGACCTCCAAGCTCATCCAGTCCAATCTATCCTCCAGCCTTATCCTGTCATCTAGACCATGGCACTAAGTGCCCCAGCCAGGCTTTGCTTCAACACCCACAGAGATGGTGACTCCACCACCTCCCTGGGCAGCCCATTCCAATGCCAGTCACTCTCTCTGACAACAACTTCCTCCTAACATCCAGCCTAGACCTCCCCAGACAGCACAACTTGAGACTGTGTCTCCTTGTTCTGTTGCTGGTTGCCTGGCAGAAGAGACCAACCCCACCTGGCTACAGTTTTACTTCAGGCAGCTGCAGACAGCAATGAGTTCTGCCCTGAGCCTCCTCTTCTGCAGGCTGCACACCCCCAGCTCCCTCAGCCTCTCCTCACAGGGCTGTGCTCCAGGCTGCTCCCCAGCCTTGCTGCCCTTCTCTGGACACCTTCCAGCACCTCAACATCTCTCTTGACTTGAGGAGCCCAGAACTGGACACAGCACTCAAGGTGTGGCCTGAGCAGTGCTGAGTACAGGGTCAGAGTTACTTCTCATGTCCTCCTGGCCACACTGTTCCTGATCCATCATTTTTATGTTTGATGTTTATTGATAAATACAATGGAGCTGTGATTTGCTGTTCAAATGATGTTCTCATCTAAGAACAACTCTCCCCCACCCTCCCAGTGAAATGGTAGCAATCTGTAGTGATGTACAGCAATGTTATGTGCTTGCAGGTGTTTTTATTGGGCATTTAGAGCTATGAAATCATGAAAAGGCCTTTAAAGGCCTTCTAGTCTAACCCCTCTGCAGTGAGCATCAACACCTTTAGCTAGATCAGGTTGCTCAGAGCCCCAGGCTTGAATGTTTCCAGGACATAGGGGTGGGACATGGTGAGAGCCTGGAATGGGTTGCCCAGGGAGGTGGTTGAAGCCCCATCCCTGGAGGTGTTTAAGGCCAGGCTGGATGAGGCTCTGGGCAGCCTGCTCTAGGGTAGGGTGTCCCTGCCCATGGCAGGGAGGTTGGAACTGGATGATTCTTGTGGTTCCTTCCAACCCTGACTGATTCTGTGATCCACCCATCTCTCTGGGCAGCCTGGGCCAGTGACTCATCATCCTCAGTGCAAAATGTTTTCTTCCTTCTCTCCAGTCTGCTCCCTCCCTGGAAGGAGAGATTTAAGAGAAGATTTAAACTGGATGTTAGGAAGAAATTCCTTACAATGAGGGTGGTGAGACACTGGCACAGGTTGAGGGTGGTGAGACACTGGCACAGGTTGCCCAGGGAGGTTGTGGAGCACAGAAGCACAGAATGTGATCAAAGATCACATTCTGTGCTTCTGTGCTCCACAACCTCCCTGGAGGTGTTCAAGGCCAGGTTGGATGAGACCTTGAGCGACCTCTTCTAGTGGGAGGTGTCCCTGCCTATGGCAGGTGGTTGGAACTGGCTGAGCTTTGAGGTCCCTTCCGACCTAAACCTTTCTATGATTCCCTCATTAAACTATCCCAATTTGCCTCCAAGTAGCACAGCCCAGCACTGCAGGGGGAGTCTCAGCAGAGCACAACAGAGGGGCAGAATCCCCTCTCTCTGCCAGCCCAGGATGTGGATGGCTTCTGGGCTGCAAGTGCATGTGTCCAGCTCACATCCAGCTTCTCATGTGTGCATTTCCCCTGATTTCTATCAAGCATGCCCCTATTTCTATACACAAAAAGAATATCCTTAGCAAAGTAACCTACACAGATGGGTTTTTTTTTCCTTCTTTTTAGAGCAAATGTTTATGGCAGCTGGAAAGTTTTGAAGGATGGACTTTGTAATGCTTTTCCTGAACTTGAGCTGTCACAGCAAAAGCAGCCCTGCTAAACTCCATCTCCTTTGGACAGCTGGCATGGTGTGATGCCTAGCAGGTAAAAGAAATCAAGGAATGGAGCTAGAGGAGCCTAGAATCATAGAATCAGGCAGGGTTGGAAGGGACCACAAGGAGCAGCCAGTTCCAAGCCCCCTGCCATGCTCAGGGACACCTTACCCTAGAGCAGGCTGCCCACAGCCTCATCCAGCCTGGCCTTAAACACCTCCAGCCATGGGGCCTCAGCCACCACCCTGGGAAACCCATTCCAGCCTCTCACCACTCTCATGCTGAACAACTTCCTCCTCACCTCCAGGCTGACTCTCCCCACCTCCAGCTTTGCTCCATTCCCCCCAGTCCTGGCACTCCCTCACAGCCTAAAAAGTCCCTCCTCAGCATTTTTGTAGCCCCCTTCAGATGCTGGAAGGCCACAAGAAGGTCACCTGGGAGCCTCCTCTTCTCCAGACTGAACATCCCAAACTCCTTCAGTCTGTGCTCACAGCAGAGCTGTTGCAGCCCTCTGAGCATTCTCCTGGCCCTGCTCTGGACACTCTCCAGCATCTCCACATCCCTCTTGTAATGGGAGCTCCAGAACGGGATGCAGTACTCCAGGTGGGGTCTCAGCAGAGTGGAGCAGAGGGAGAGAATCACCTCCCTGGCCCTGCTGGCCACACTTCTAATGCAGCTCAGGCTCTGGTTGGCTTTTTGGGCTGCAAGTGCACACTGCTGGCTCATATTGAGCTTCTCATCCAGGAGCATTCCCAGGTCCCTCTCCTCAGGGCTGCTCTCCAGCCACTCACTGCCCAGCCAGACTTTGTGCTTGAGATTGCCTCAACCCAGCTGCACAACCTTGCACTTGGTCATGTTGAACTTCACGAGGTTGGCTTGTGCCCACCTCTCCAGCCTGTCCAGGTCCTTCTGGATGGCATCCCTGCCCTCCAGCCTGTCTGTTGCACCACACAGCTCAGTGTGGAAAGAGATAAAAATGAAATAAAATAAGTACAAAAAAAAAAGGGAAAAAGAAAAGGAAAAAAAAAAAAAAGGAGGTCAGGGAAGTTCATCTCTCTGAGAATTACTTACAGCTCCAACATGCAGCTCCTCTCCAGGCAAAGAGAAGATAAATTTACCAACATCCTAGGAGCAAAAAAAGTATAGCATGGATCGATGAGGAGAATTCTGCTGCATGATGGCAAACTGTAGTGCCCTAGGAGTGGGAAGCAGAGCAGGAGAGTTGCTTTGACTTGGAAAATCAGGGAGAAGCTGGCAGGAGAAGGGATTGTCACCAGAAAGAGGAGGAGTGACAGCTGGGAGGATGTTGGCTGCTGTTTGACACGCTTGAGAAATGCAGAGACAACATTAACTAGGCAGAGAGGCACAGACAGCAGGAGGAGACTGCTGAGGGAAAGAAGTTTGGCAGGGATTAAAGGGATTATCCAGTGAGCAAAAGAAATGCAGATGAAGATGGTGCTAGTTTGAAGCTAGCTAGAATGTTTTGGTGAGGAGAACTAGATTATAGGCTGTAAAATGAAAACAAGAGTGTGTCCCCCCCCCAAAAATCAGATCATATCTAAAGACAGCAGGAGGAGACTGCTGAGGGAAAGAAGTTTGGCAGGGATTAAAGGGATTATCCAGTGAGCAAAAGAAATGCAGATGAAGATGGTGCTAGTTTGAAGCTAGCTAGAATGTTTTGGTGAGGAGAACTAGATTATAGGCTGTAAAATGAAAACAAGGGTGTCCCCCTCCCAAAAAATCAGATCATATCTAAAAGGTACATCACAAAGCAGATTGCTCCACAGGTCAGTCTTGGAATGACTCCTGGAGCTTTGTAAGGCAGGAAAACTAGAATGAGCTTTGGCCAGTTTATGGGAACTCCTCAAGTCCAAACAAAGGTAGTTATTGTTGCCAGTAATATTTACTACAGGACACTGTAGTGAGGCTCTGATTTGATTCTTGGAGGAGCTGAATTCTGCTAGCCCTGCAAACAGTTGTAATAAACAATGCCAAGCCTTTATAGAGTGCAGCAGCAGCTAGCAAAGGCCAAGGCTTTATTTACCCTCCAGTGTTCCTCCCCACTACCCTAAAATCTACACAGCTACTCATAACCTTTGTGTTACCATTGTGCATTGACAAAGTAAGGATGGGTTTGGGGTGGATTTTGCAAGCTGGGATTTATTTTGCCAAAGTAAGGATGTTTTGGGGTACATTTTGCCAGTTGGGGTCTATTTTGCCGAAGTAAGGATTGTTTTGGGGTGTACTTTGCAAGCTGGGATTTATTTTGCCAAAGTAAGGATTGTTTTGGGGTGTGTTTTGCAAGTTGGGGTCTATTTTGCTAAAGTAAGGATTGTTTTGGGGTGCACATTGCAAGCTGGGATTTATTTTGCCAAAGTAAGGATGTTTGGGGGTGTATTTTTCCAGTTGGGGTATATTCTGCCAATGTAAGGATTGTTTTGGGGTGTACTTTGCAAGTTTGGTTCTATTTTGCCAAAGTAAGGATTGTTTTGGGGTGTATTTTGCAAGTTGGGGTCTATTTTGCCAAAGTAAGAATGTTTGGGGGCATATTTTGCCAGTTGGGGTGTATTCACAGTATCACCAAGGTTGGAAGAGACCTCACAGATCATCAAGTCCAACCCTTTACCACAGAGCTCAAGGCTAGACCATGGCACCAAGTGCCACGTCCAATCCTGCCTTGAACAGCTCCAGGGACGGCGACTCCACCACCTCCCTGGGCAGCCCATTCCAGTGTCCAATGACTCTCTCACTGAAGAACTTTCTCCTCACCTCAAGCCTAAATTTCCCCTGGCACAGCTTGAGGCTGTGTCCTCTTGTTCTGGTGCTGGCTGCCTGAGAGAAGAGAGCAACCTCCTCCTGGCTACAACCACCCCTCAGGTAGTTGTAGACAGCAATGAGGTCTGCCCTGAGCCTCTTCTTCTCCAGGCTAAACAATCCCAGCTCCTTCAGGATTGTTTTTGGGGTGTACTTTGCAAGTTGGGGTCTATTCTGCCAAAGTAAGGACAGGTTTGAGGTGTATTTTGCAAGCTGGAGTATATTTTGCCAAAGTAAGGATTATTTTGGGGTGTATTTTGCAAGTTGGGGTCTATTCTACCAAAGTAAGGATGTTTTGTGGTATATTTTGCAAGTTGGGTTCTATTTTGCCAAAGTAATGATTGTTTTGGGGTCTATTTTTCACGTTGGGGTATATTCTGCCAGTGTCAGGATTGTTTTGGGTTGTATTTTGTAAGTTGAGGTATATTTTGCCAAAATAATGACTCTTTTGGGGTGTATCTTGCCAGTTGGGGTTTATTCTGCCAATGCAATGATTGTTTAGGGGTGTGTTTTGCAAGTTGGGTTTCTTTTGCCAACATAATGACTGTTTGGGGATGTATTTTGCAAGCTGGGGTCTGTTTTGCCAAAGTAATCATTGTTCTGGGGGTTATTTTGGAAGTTGGGGTGAATCTTGGCAACATAATGACTGTGTTGGCGTCTATTTTGACTAAGTAATCATTTCTAGGGGTGTATTTTGCCAAATTAAGGATTGTTTTGGGGTGTGTTTTGCAAATGAGGTCTATTGTGCCAAAATAATGACTGTTTTGGGGTGTATTTTGCAAGTTGGGGTCTATTTTGCCAAAGTAAGGGTTGTTTTGGGGTGTATTTTGCAAGTGGGGTCTATTTTGCCAAAGTAAGGGTTGTTTTGGGGTGTATTTTGCAAGTGGGGTCTATTGTGCCAAAGTAATGATTGTTTTGGGGTGTATTTTGCAAGTTGGGGTCTATTTTGCCAAAGTAAGGATTGTTTTGGGGTATATTTTGCAAGCTGGGGCATATTCTGCCAAAGTAAGGAGTGGTTTGGGGTATATTTTGCAAGCTGGAGTGTATTTTGCCAAATTAAAGATTGTTTTGGGGTATATTTTGCAAGTGAGGTCTATTGTGCTAAAAGAATGACTGTTTTGGGGTGTATTTTGCAAGTTGGGGTCTATTCTGCCAAAGTAAGGACTGTTTTGGGGTGTATTTTGCAAGCTGGGGCATATTCTGCCAAAGTAAGGACTGGTTTGGGGTATATTTTGCAAGTTGGAGTATGTTTTGCCAAAGTAATGATTGTTTTGGGGTGTATTTTGCAAGTTGGGATATATTCTGCTAAAGTAATCATTGTTCTGGGGTTTATTTTGGAAGTTGGGGTAAATTTTGGCAATGTAACAATTGTGTTGGGGTATATTTTGCCAAAGCAATGATTGTTTTGGGGTATATTTTGCAAGTTGGGGTCTATTCTGCCAAAATAATGACTGTTTTGGGGTGTATTTTGCAGGTTGGGGTCTATTCTGTCAAAATAATGACTGTTTTGGGGTGTATTTTGCAGGTTGGGGTCTATTCTGCCAAAATAATGACTGTTTTGGGGTGTATTTTGCAAGTTGGGGTCTATTTTCCCAAAGTAATGACAGTTTTGGGGTATATTTTGCAAGTTGGGATATATTTTCCCAAAGTAATGATTGTTTTGGGGTGTATTTTGCAAGTTGGGGTCTATTCTGCCAAAATAATGACTGTTTTGGGGTGTATTTTGCAAGTTGGGGTCTATTTTTTGCCAAATTAATGGTTGGTTTGGGTATATTTTGTGAGTTGCCAGCTTAACTTCAGGTAAACCTCAAAAAAAAAACCCAACCCAAAGAAGCAAAAAGGTTCCCATGAAGCAAAGTAAGTTTCTTTTAAACAGGAGGAGGAAATTTTTCCCTGTGAGGGTGACAGATCACTGGAAGAGGCTGCCCAGAGGGACTGTGGAGTCTTCCTCTCTGGAGATACTCAAAACCTGCCTGGATGCATTCCTGTGTGATCTGGTATAGGTGATCCTGCTCTGGCAGGGGGGTTGGACTGGATGAGCTTTTGAGGTCCCTTCCAGCCCCTGACATTCTGTGATTCTATCTAAGACCTACTTTGGAGAATTTCACTTTTCATAGCCCTAAAAGCCATTTCTAATTCAAACAGCCTTTTGTAGTGAGAGAAGAGAGCAAATATTGAGTACAGCATTTACAACATTGAGGTATTTTGGAGGTGTTTTACATCTCTGTAACCACCTACAGAAGGATGGTGACCTTTTACTGGTCTGTAATGGATAGGTTTTTATTTGTTGTCTCTCTCCTATGAGGGAGATGAGGATGTTCAGTCTGGAGAGGAGAAGGCTCCCAAGTAACCTTATTGTGACCTTTCAGTATCTTAAGGGAGCCTACAAGAAAGCTGGGGAGGGACTTTTTTAGGCTGTCAGGTAGTGATAGGCCTGGAGGGAATGGAACAAAGCTGGAAATGGGGAGATTCAGACTGGATGTTAGGAAAGAGTTCTTCACCATGAAGGTGGTGAGAGCCTAGAAAGGGTTGCCCAAGGAGGTGGTGGAAGCCTCATTCCTGGAGGTGTTTAAGGCCAGGCTGGCTGAGGCTGTGGGCAGCCTGATCTAATGTGAGGTGTTCCTGCCCATGGCAGGGGGGGTGGAACTAAATGATCCTTGTGGTTCCTTCCTACCCTGATTGATTCAATCTGATATTTCTGCCTCAAAAATATTCCTTTTTGGTCATGATTTTGAGTGCATAATCACCTTCATTTGACCTGAAATCCCTCATCATGCTTGCTAACACAACAGGTAGCAGAAAAGCAAAGAGCAAGCAGCAAAGATTATTTCATTTGGCACAGTGCTAAAACTCTTTTTTCACTTAATGTTAGCAAGGTGATTTTACTACAACTCTGTATATTTCTGTTAGAGTTCAGGCAGCTCAGGGCAGACATGAGACTTGGGACAGAAGTGCTTGTGCTGTCACTCAGGTGCTGTCTGCAGTTTGAGCAGCTTTTCTGTCCCTCAAGCCTATGAAGCATGATATGTCTTGACTTACTACTGAGCTCTGTTGCTGGACATTTGCCACTGACTCAGTCTAGGCTGGATGTTAGGAGGAAGTTGTTGCCAGAGAGAGTGATTGGCATTGGAATGGGCTGCCCAGGCAGGTGGTGAGGTCTCTGTCCCTGGAGGTGTTCAAGATAAGACTGGCTGAGGCACTTAGTGCCATGGTCTGGTTGACTGGATAGGGCTGGGTGCTAGGTTGGGCTGGATGAGCTTGGAGGTCTCTTCCAACCTGCTTGATTCTATGATTGTATACAAATTCAAATAGAGGAATATAGAACATTTAGCCTCCTACCCAAGCCTCCTGATTCACTTAGTGAGAGCAAAAATCCAGAGAGCTGTCCATTACATCCTCAACTCTTCCAGATTTCCCTGCCTGTCCTTCACACCTAAGCCATCTGGTTGTCATTTCTTGGCGCTCCCCACACCTCTTCCACAAACGAGCCATCTGCTCAGAGCCTTTACACTTCTATTTACAATACATCCTCTTTTCTCTCTCTTGCAACTCTTTGCATATGTCAACATTTTAATTACAGAGCCACCTATTGGGGTGTCATGGGCTGAGAGGGGGCTTCCTCTAACAGCAGTGCCTGGGGTGGGCTGGAAGGCATTTAAAATGTGGTTTGTGGCTGGCTGATATATGGTGTTTGTGAAGAGTGCAAGAGATTTGGAAGTGAAGCAGCAGATGATGCATGAAGTCAATAATTGTTCCAAGACACCTCTTGGTGATTGATGACTACCTAATTCCATAAATGCAATTGCTTTATTAAAATACCATAACAATATTAATTTAGATGAAAATTCGTTTGGGCTAACAGCTAATGCATTTAAATTTCCTAGGAGCCAATGCAATCCTCTCCTCTTAGCTTGGGGGCCAGGATAAAAATAAAAGGGATTCTTTCCAGAAATGTATTAGATTGCTAACCTCTCATAAAACATAGGAATTGGAGAATCAAAGAATCATTCTGGTTGGAAGAGAGCTTTGAAGATCATTGAGTTCGATCGTTAACCCACCACTGCCAGGTCATCGCTAAACCATGTCCCTCAGCACCACATCTACACTGCTTCTCAATCCTATCAGGGATGAGGAGCTTACCACTGCCCTGGGCACCCTCTTGCAGACCTTGACAATCCTTTAGAGGAAGAAATTGCTTCTAATGCCCAACCTAAACTTTTCCTGGTGCAACTTGAGATCGTTTCCTTGTCCTATCAAAGAAGGTATGCATGATTTTTTAATAGATGCTAAGGCTCTGGTTCAGATTTTCATCTCCCCGTGAGGAGAGGCTGAGGGAGATGGGGTTGTTTAGCCTGGAAAACAGGAGGTTCAGAGCAGACCTCATTGCTGTTTGCAACTACCTGAAGGAAGGTTGTAGTCAGGTGGGGTTGGTCTTTTCTCCCAGGCAAGCAGCAACAGGGGACGTAGTTTCAAGCTGTGCCAGGGAAGATCTAGGCTGGATGTTAGGAGGAAGTTGTTGGCAGAGAGAGTGATTGGCATTGGAATGGGCTGCCCAGGGAGGTGGTGGAGTCACTGTCCCTGGAGGTGTTGAAGCAAAGCCTGGATGAGGCACTTAGTGCCATGGTCTGGTTGATTGGACAGGGCTGAGTGATAGGTTGGGCTGGATGAGCTTGGAGGTCTCTTCCAACCTGCTTGATTCTATGATTCTATGGTCGGGTTGATTGGACAGGGCTGAGTGCTAGGTTGGACTGGATGATCTTGGAGGTCTATTCCAACCTGTTTGATTGTATGATTCTATGAAAGAGAGCAATGCTGACCTGGCTAAACAACCAGCAGCAAAGAAAGTGTAAAGCTCCCACTTAGAGCACAAGTACTGCACATCCACACATCATGCACAGGTACAAACCAAAGCATTTCCTCACTCCACTTAGCTGAAGGTTCACCCACACAGGTGAGACACCTTTCATACAGAGTACTGGGGAATGTTCTTCCAGGATGAGCTTGCTTAGCTAATGCCATTTTAGGACATTGTGTTTTGCATGAGGGTGATTGAGAGTGGAGGGAGTTTTAATGAGACAGAATGTTGGAGAGGAAAGAAGCAGCAAATCTATTGCCACACAGTCCACAAAGCAACAGAAAGAGGAATTACTGAGTGTCAGCAGAATGAGGTTCCCTTTGCTGGAGTCCAAGGGCTTTGCTTGAGTCTAACCAGCTCAAACTTTGCAGGTTGATGAGCTTGTCTATGAAAAGGAAGGATATACCAGTAATAAACTCTAATACACATGCCAAGCACATTGGTAGAGAAGTGTTGGGTTTGCCTTTGGTTAAACAAAAAAAAGGCAATTCTGAGAGATACTTAAAGAGAGTCACTGCTAGTGGAGGAAGGGCTCCCACTGAAGCACAGCTGAGATGAGTCTGGTTGCACCAGAGTTGAACCTCAGCTGAAGAGTGACTTGGAAATCATCCTTGCTCCCTTGAGATGCCTGCAATTTGCTTTTTCACAGAGCTACGCTGTAGAAACCTCTGCTTCCCCATCTGCTTGCAGGGAGGACTAAGAGCTGCACAGAAGTCCTGTGGAGTAGATCCCAATCGAAACAGCATTGAGTGCAGTACCACTTGCCAGTGTCTAAATGATAAACCTCTGAAATGGTTTGTTTTACTGTAAGTACAATCCTGGGAAACAGTCAATGAAATTCAGCTTGCTCAAGGCAACTCCATCTCAAAGTGAGCACAGAATCACTCCAAAGCCCTGGACAGTAAATTGGTCTGTGGCTGTTTTGCAGGTGGCTGGTCCATGGCAGACATAGGTGCACTCATCTTTGATGACCAACAGAAGACCAGCTGGTGGAAGGCAGAGCTGTAAAGATGACTGCTCCACAAATGCCACGGACACAATAGCAGAGGTAAGATGTTTCCCAGATAAACCTGACTCGGAGCTTAACTCTCTCACCCTTAGGGCTCCACAGTTGGCTGCTGGGCTGTGGGGAAGCACCACACAGCATTTTGTAAGTCCTTTGTTTTGGCTGGGAGATGGGATCCTGTAGGGCCAGAGTCAACAGCACAATTAAATCCCATCGGGGAAGCTCATCTCTTCCCTTCTGCTTCCACAGCTTTCCTTGGCACTCTCTTGCACTAAAGCAGAGTACTCTGTACTCTGCACTGGTTAGACCACACCTTGAGTACTGTGTCCAGTTCTGGCCCCCCCAGTTTTAGAGGGACATTGAGATGCTTGAACATGTCCAGAGAAGGGCAACGAGGCTGGGGAGAGGCCTCGAGCACAGCCCTACGAGGAGAGGCTGAGGGAGCTGGGATTGGTTAGCCTGGAGAAGAGGAGGCTCAGGGCAGACCTCATTGCTGTCTACAACTACCTGA
>WAAF01000291.1:0-29309 GCA_013400475.1 Tricholaema leucomelas | reverse complement strand
TTCTTTTCTTTTTTATGTTGTTTAATTTTGTTTCATAGAATCCTCATAGAATCATAGAATTGTAAAATAACCATGTTGTAAGAGACCTCCAAGATCATCCAGCCCAATTTATTTGATTTTATTACATTTTATTTGACTTATTTATTTTTATTACATTTTATTATTTTTTTTATTTCTTACTTTGTTTTGCTTTGGTTTATTGATTTTATTTTATTGCATTTTATGTGACTTATTTATTTGATTTATTTTATTTTACCTTCCAGGTCATTTCAACATCTCTGGGTTTCAGTGTATGCAATATATAGAGCCACCTTAGGAGTTCAGGGTTTGCATTCTGCAGTCACCTGATATATTTCAACATTGCAGTCACCACAGGATGAATGAACCACAGAAAAGGTAAAGGAAGTGGTAGTGAATTCAGTTCATGATACATATTTCTCTCTTGTGCTTTAAAATACCCATGGGAATATCAAACTCCAGTGCTATGAAATCCACTGCCAGTGTCTCCCATTGACATTTTATGTTCGTGTAAAGTAAAATGAGGTCAAAGCCACTAACAGCATCTCAGCCCTGTTTCTGCAGAGTGTTTTGTCACTACAGACTGTGGTGATTCTGTGGCATGTGTGCTAGCTTGCTGAAATTGCTGCTTGATCGCAGCGTGTCGCAGAGCTGAATCTTTGTTGTCTGAGACCTTAGAAACAAACCCAAAACATTTGCTGTAAATATTTCATCCAAACCCCATTGCCTGCAATAGGAATTTAATCCAATCCTAAATGCATAAAGTTGACTCACTTTTAGGGTCTGATTACCTAATGGCCTTCAAAATAAAAGAGATGTAGAAAGGTTGAAATTTAAGGCAAATTAGATTAAATCCTCTTCTCTCCTTATGCTCAAAACTGCAATTTTAATATGAAAGTCCTTCAAAATTAAGTCATTTTCCCTCTCAGCTAACTTATTGAGTTTAATTAGCAGCAAAGACTCTGTTGATTCTTGTCCAACAAAGGAAAATTCCGTAGTTCACATCTCTCTGAAGGAAAATCCCATTTATTTAAATATAGGAATTATGTTTGCAAAAATGAAGCAATTTTCCTTAGAAGTCTCTCAGCCAAAAAAAAGTCCTTATTTGAAGTTAAACTACCTTTGAATGGGAAGATTACTTTTCCCAAACTACTATGCCTCCTAGCCAGGAATAGACAGAAATTTCCTTTGGAAACTAACTTCTGAAGGGGAAGCAAAAAAAGCCAATATGATGATGCATATTATTAATATTAACTGCTGTGGTTGAGGATGTCTCTGCTGACTATGGGGGGGCTGAACTAAATAACCTTTGGAGGTCCCTTCCAGCCTGGATCATTCTATGATTCTATGATTTGATGCTTCAATGATTCTATGATTCAATGATTCTATTAATTTATGAATTTATGATTCCATGATTCTATGATCGATTCTATGCTTCTATGATTTTATGATTCTGGGATTGATTCTATGATCCCATGATTCCATTATTCTACAGTTCTATGGTTCTATGATTCTATGATTGATTCATTCCATGATTCTGTGACTCTATGGTTCTGTGATTCTGTGGTTCTATGATTGACTCTATGCTTCTATGCTTCTATGATTGATTCTATGCTGCTATGATTTTGAGAGTCTGGGATTGATTCCATGATTCTATGACTCTATGATTGATTCATTCTATGATTCTGTGACTCTATGGTTCTATGATTCTGTGATTGATTTTATGCTTCTATGCTTCTATGATTGATTCTATGCTTCTATGATTTTATGAGTCTGGGATTGATTTTATGATTCTATGATTGATTCATTCTAAGATTATGTGACTCTATGATTCCATGATTATATGATTCTATGATTGATTCTATGGTTCTATGATTCTATGATTGCTTCTATGCTTCTATGCTTCTATGATTCCATGATTCTATGATTTTATGATTGATTCATTCTATGATTCTGTGGCTCTATGATTCCATGATTATATGATTGATTCTATGATTCCACGATTCTATGGCTCTATGAGTCTATGATTGATTCTATGCTTCTATGCTTCTATGATTCCATGATTCTATGATTTTATGATTGATTCATTCTATGATTCTGTGGCTCTATGATTCCATGATTCTACAGTTCTATGATTCTATTATTGATTCTATGCTTCTATGATTCCATGATTGATTCATTTTATGATTCTATGATTATGTGATTCTATGATTCCACGATTATATGACTCTATGATTGATTCTATGATTCCATGGTTCTATGGTTCTATGATTCTATGATTGATTCTATGCTTCTATGCTTCTATGATTCCATGATTCCATGATTGATTCATTTTATGATTCTATGATTATGTGATTCTACGATTCTATGATTCCATGATTATATGACTCTATGATTGATTCTATGATTCCATGGTTCTATGGTTCTATGATTCTATGACTGCTTCTATGCTTCTATGATTCCATGATTCTATGGTTCTATGATAGAAGTAATAAGAAGGAGCAGTAATTCTGATCCTGGTAAACAGGAAAAAAAAAAACAAAATTGATTTAAAAATGCACAAGGATGTACCTCCTGGTTTGGGAAAGCAGTGAGAACAGTCAATAGAAGAGTGAAGTGAGATGCTGAAACTTCAGTTCGCTCCTATAAGTCAGCTCATGGGTCAAAGTGGCCACTAACAGCAAATTCCTTGTGCAAAAGGCTGGATGGAAGAAATTTCCCTGTTTCTCTAGCTCTGCTCTGTTCAGCCCATCCCATATGTGAGAGGAGAATTCAAACCCGTGGCCAGCTTGAGTAGACTATGTGACACTTTCTCAGATTCCTCCTGACGTTCAGACATTGCCAAAAATATCATGTCCAGCTTTGCACAAAGCTCCACAGGCACAAAAATATTGACGATAAAACATTTGTCTTCAGCGAAGAATGCTGAGCTCCAGGAGAGAGAGGGGCTTTCATGTTCCAGATTTTGCTGTCAAAGATTATGCAGCCTTACAAAATGTGTGCTGAGCTTCTTTGGCAAAACCTTTTTCTTTTTTTTTCTCCCCCTTCCTTCATATTTGATGTTTGCTTAGTTTTGTTTGTTTGCTCGGTTTTACTGCTGTCAGTGTTATTTCTGGTGACTACATGACTCAGAGGGACTAGAAATAAAATTAGAGACTTTCACCTCTAGGTCAACGGTTTCATTCTGGCCCAGAATAGAGGGACCTATGTAAAATAACTCATTGATCTCACTCCAGTTCCCCGTTGGCAAACATGCAGATCGCAAACTGTATCGTTAAAATGGGCAATAAATTGTCATCCTTTGCAGCAGTCCCAGAAGTGAGCTCAGTGTTTGAGTTGGCCTTGCTGCTGAATCACCCTTTTGCCAGGAGATGCATTTCTACTAGGCTGGAGCACATTAGGAAGCAAAGGGGTCCTGAAGGTGGTTTTCCTTTCCTCTTCCTGCATGAAGGCTAAATGGAGTCCACTTTGTGGTGCAGTCTGTCTAGCACCTCCTCAGATCAATGAGAAGTCCTTTAGCCAGGTAATCAGCTGTAATTTCATAAGCATACAGTACTCTGCTAGCCAAGGCTTTGTTCTCCAAAGGATGCAGTCTTGATCTACAGCAGGTCCCTTCTCTCCCCAATGAACACAGCCTGCAGTTCTCCACAGTTACTTTTTACTATGTATTATTTTATACTGTTTATTTGGTGCAGTCTAGCACCTCCTCAGATCAATGTGAAATCCTTTAGCCAGGTATCAGCTGTAATTTCGTAAGCATACAGTACTCTGCTAGCCAAGGCTATGTTCTCCAAAGGATGCAGTCTTGATCTACAGCAGGTCCCTTCTCTCCCCAGCAAACACAACCTACAGTTCTCCACAGTTACTTTTTCTTATGTATTATTTTATATTGTTTGTTTGGAGTGGGGGTTCCAAATAAATTGCCTAATTCATGGGGACAAAGGTGCTGAAACACAAGGAATTGACTGGCTCCATCTTTCAAATTACCTGTTTGACCTGCTGCTTCCAGACCAGAGCTCTGAGATAACAGCTCTCTCCCCCACTGAGATCTCAGCCTGGATCTCTTCTCTCAAATGAAACACAGACCAAAAAAATTACATTGCTGTGATCTGTGGCAGCAAACTCCCCTCTTGTTTCTATAGAAAGAGTCTGGGGGCAGGGGGGTGAGGGTGGGGAAGATATTATCTTTCATTTTGGCATTATTATTGATTATAACAGGTGTTTTGAACTGAAGACCCCCATGGCTTACAGGCGCCTGTACAAACCACCAGTCTGAGCCACAACAGAGACGTCACTGGTGCTCGCTAAAAAGCTAAAGCTAACCTTTTTGTGGATCCCCAGATGCTTGTAATCCTCCACCCTTCGACTCATTGCAAAGGAGGGGGGGAAGGAAAAAAAAAAAGCAGGAGCATTTAGCCTGGGATGGGAGCAGCACAACTCATTGCTGGATTAATTTATTTTCCCTTCCCTATCAATTCTGTAGCTTTACAACCACTTTCCCCTTGTACTCGGAGCCGGCACACGTTGCTCTGCCATTGTACAGGTATGAGTAAGTACTGTCTGCTCCCGTTGAATGTGCTGTCATTTGTCTTACGTGATCCAGGCTGGCTGCACTACACGACAGCACACAGTGACAGTAATTTGCACTGATCTTCCCCCACTGCTAGTCCTGCTGCTACAAATAGCAATTGATTATAATGCTGTAGCGTTATTGACTGTCACTATGAACACAAGCTTTATTTCATTTTTAAAGTAACATGCCACAGATTTACTTAACAGGCACCAAGCAATAACAGCAGCAGCAGCAACAACAACAACAACAACAATAAAAAAGAATTGAAACCCAAACAACTTGAGGCAGGGAGGAGGCAGAGGCAGCGCTGCATAAAACACAGGAAGAAATAATTAACATCACTGGATTATTATGATGCTGCAGATGAGCAGCAAAGCTGTAGTGAGTAGGAAGAGATGAATTTGCTCCCTGTTTTCTGATTTACATCACCTGAGGATCTTGCCTGAAGCATTCAGGTCACGCTGACTGGATAGGGCTGGGTGCTAGGTTGGACTGGATGAGCTTGGAGGTCTCTTCCAACCTGGTTGATTCTATTCTATTCTATTCTATTCTATTCTATTCTATTCTATTCTATTCTATTCTATTCTATTCTATTCTATTCTATTCTCTTAAATCCATCAGAATGGAAAAGAAAAAAGGATTAAAAAACCCCAAACCAAACCCACAGATGAGTCAGCCTTTAAAAATCATCATCGTTATTATTGTCAAACCCAGGTTCTGCTGAGGCAGTAAAAATGTGTTAACTCTGTGCTGGATTTGCCCCTTTCCTCTTGATTCCCCCTCCTCCTGGTTCAGGATACAGTTTTTGATCCAGGTTGTTAGATCCTATTTCATACATCCTCACACTCTCTTTCTGAATCTTATGTTCTTAGAGCATTAAGCTGCAGGATTGTCCCCAGAGTCCATTTGAGATGGGCGCAGAAATTTCGTTCAGGTAATTATCCTTTCTTTCCAAGTGAATTAAGGAATGAAGGATTCCTGCTTATCTGACAGAAGTGGAGAATTTTCCTCCTTAATGCTTGTCACCTGCCAGACAAGGCACACAGGTAAATCTCAAACTGTGCCTTTGTGCCCTATCTAAAGTGGATTTTGGATGTCTCTGCGGAGTAATGCTCCGAGGATGTTATAGTTCAGAGGAAATGGTAATGTCTGTGTATAAAACCTGAATTATTTTAATAGGCTTTGGCAGCACAACTCTCAACAAGACGATCCACCCCTGCTAATCTACTGCATACAGTTTCTCTTTTCTCTCTCTCCCCTCCTTTTTTTTTTTTTTTTGTCTGAGGTCTGAATATAATTTCTCCAAGCTGCAATTTATAATGCTAACATTTTACCAGCAGGAAGAGGGGAAAGAAAGCTTCTCACTGACTGCCCTGAGCTGTGGAAGAATGTCTTGCACCAAAATTCTGATTTAGAGGTAGTTGTGGTGCACTTGCTTTGCCTGCTGTTGCCCTTTACAGCGATGGTTGTGACATAATGAAGGGCAGAGCTTGTGGAGTAGCTGGTAAGTCACCTATCCGGGGGGGATTTTTGCATGCATGTGCCAAATCAGATTTATTTTCTTCCCTCATTTAGAATCATAGAATCAACCAGGCTGGAAGAGACCTCCAAGATCATCCAGTCCAACCTAGCACCCAGCCCTATCCAGTCAACCAGACCATGGCACTAAGTGCCTCATCCAGGCTTTGCTTGAACAGCTCCAGGATAGCAACTCCACCACCTCCCTGGGCAGCCCATTCCAATGCCAATCACTCTCTCTGCCAACAACTTCCTCCTAACATCAAGCTTAGACCTCCTCTGCCACAACTTGAGACTGTGTCCCCTTGTTCTCTTGCTGGTTGCCTGGCAGAAGAGCCCAACCTCACCTGGCTACAGCCTCCCTTCAGGTAGTTTGTAGACAGCAATGAGGTCTGCCCTGAACAGTCCAGGTCCTCTTCTGCAGGCTGCACACCCCCAGCTCCCTCAGCCTCTCCTCACAGGGCTGTGCTCCAGGCCCCTCACCAGCTTTGTTGCCCTTCTCTGGGCACCTTCCAGTACCTCAACATCTCTCTTGAACTGAGAAGCCTAGAACTGGATACAACACTCAAGATGTGGCCTGACCAGTGCTGAGTACAGGGGCAGAACAACCTCCCTTGTCCTACTGGCCACAGTGTTCCTGATATAGGCCAGGATTTAGACTCTTGTATCCTCAAAAAGAGTGGGAAATCACTAGCATGGTGATAGTGATGTTGCTTATAAGAAACCTGAATGCAGAAAATTTATCCTGTTCAGCATTTTAGGTTCCACTTCTACCTTTTATGGGTCTTTATTTAAAAGAAGCTGTCTGAAGGTTGTCTGTCTTATCAAACCATGAGAGCATAGGGTTGGACTGACAAAGCAAGACTTCACAAATCTGCCTGCAGTGGTCTGTTCATCCTCATTTCTTCATATCTTCATTTCATCATCATCTTACTCACAGAGAAGACCTTGTGGTCTTTCCATGCTTAAAGGGGTTAATAAGAAAGATGGGGAACAATGATTTTAGCACAGCATGTAGTGACAGGACAAGGCGTGATGGTTTTAAACTACAAGAGGTGAGAGTTAGAGTACGTAGAAGGTTGAAAGTGTTTTACATTGAGGGTGGTGAAATACTGAGGGGAGATTTAGACTACAACAGTATTTAGACCACATAGAAGGAAGAAGCTTTTTACATTGAGGGTGGTGAAACACTGAGGGGAGATTTGGCTACAAGAAGGGAGATTCAGACTACATAGAACGTTGATTTTTTTTACATCGAGGATGATGAAATACTGAGCAGAGATTTAGACTACAGAAGAGATTTAGACTACATAGAAGGAAGAAACCTTTTTGCATTGAGGGTGGTGAGACACTGAGGGGAGATTTGGCTACAAGAGGGTTGATTCAGACTACATAGAAGGTTGATTTTTTTTACATCGAGGATGATGAAATACTGAGGAGAGATTTAGACTACAGGAGAAGAGATTTAGACTACGTAGAAGGAAGAAACTTTTTACACTGAGGGTGGTGAGACACTGAGGGGAGATTTGACTGCAAGAGGGGAGATTCAGACTACATAGAAGGAAGAAGCTTTTTACATTGAGTGTGGTGAAACACTGAGGGGAGATTCAGGCTACAACAGGAGAGATTTAGACTATATAGAAGGAAGACATTTTTTTACATTGAGGGTGGTGAAACACTGGCCCAGGTTGCCCAGAGGAGTGGGAGAAGCCCCCATCCCTGGAACTGTTGTAGGTCAGGTTGGACAGGGCTCTGTCCATCAGGTTGCAGATGTCCCTGCTGACTGCAGAGGGGTTGGGCTAGATGAGCTTTCATTTTTAAAACTCTTTTCCCCCCCTTGTTGCTCTGTTTTTGTTTACTTTTGCTTTGCAATGCTTCGAATACGATTGACATCAATTTTGATGGAGTACTGCAGTGAACAGAAAATCCAATCTTCATTCCTCGAGTGTCTCCTGAATCCTGTGGCCTGTGGGGGTTCTTATATGAGCATATCACAGTATCCCACAGACAATGTACTGGCTCCCATCCTAAACTGGTGTGCAAATCTTCATGTGACTGTAAGGCAGCCAAGACCACACAAATTTCTGGTCCTGCCTGTTAAAGAGTTGGGTTTTTTTGTGACAGTAGTGTCCGATGGCAAGCAGTGAAGAGGAGGGGAAGGGTGTAGAAAAGATGCATTTGAGGGACTGCCTTTAGATATGCATTTCAAACAGAATCATCTCTTTAGAAAGGAAATTACAGGTATCACTCAGTTTACAGCTCTTCCACAGCCCAAATGAAAGCTTGAGCAGCTATGTATTTATCAATTAGCATTATTTCTCTATCCCTGTCTGACTCTCTGTATTGTTGTAACTCCATCAAATAGTCATTTGCTTTTTTATGGTAATAATCCCTTCAAATTCACTCCTTTCATCTGGATCCCTGTATGTTATTTGTTGTTCTGCTAAATCCCTATTACAGAGGCCTAGGAGTTCCAACAGCCTGATGAATAATTAGAAATGTTTTATCCCTAAGCTTCAAAAGGGTGCTAGAAATAATTATAAGCAAACATTTTATGTAGCATCCCATATCAATCCAATCCTGGCTTTATGTTGTTTGTACTTCAGATAGTGAGAGAGAGGGGGAGATCTTGCTTACCGGCTCCATCAGCATCGAGAGAAGAGATCACAGAACCTCAGCGTGGGGGGAGATGGAAGGGATCCACTGGGGGTCATCTGGTCCAATCTGCCCTTTAAACAAGGGTCACAGAATCCTAGAATCAGTCAGGGTTGGAAGGGACCACAAGGATCATCTAGTTCCAACCTCCTGCCATGCCCAAGGACACCCTACCCTAGATCAGGCTGCCCACAGTCCCATCCAGCCTGGCCTTAAACACCTCCAGGGCTAAGGCCTCAACTACCTCCCTGGGCAACCCATTCCAGGCTCTCACCATTCTCATGCTCAACAGCTTCCTCCTCACATCCAGGCTGACTCTCCCCACCTCCAGCTTTGCTCCATTCCCCCCAGTCCTGTCACTCCCTGAGAGCCTAAAAAGTCCCTCCCCAGCTTTTCCGTAGGCCCCCCTCAGATCCTGGAAGGCCACAAGAAGGTCACCAAGAGCAGATCGCCCAGGGCCACAATGTCCAGGTGGCTTTGGAATCTCCTCACGGGAGGCTCCACAACCTCTCTGGGCAGCCTGCTCCAGGCTCTGGTACCTTCACAGCAAAGAAGCGTTTCCTCCTGTGCAGACAGAAGTTGCTGCGTTGCAGTTTGTGCCTGTTGCCCCTTGTCCTGTCGCTGGACACCTCTGAAAGGAGTCCGGCCCTATCCTCTTGACCCCCACCCCTCAGCTCTGGCTGGGCACTGAGAAGATCCTCTCTCAGGCTACCCCTCCCTAGGCTGAACAGCCCCAATGCTCTCAGCCTGTTCTCCTTACAGACATGCTCCAGGCCCCGCAGGCACAGAGAGTGTCGGCAGTAAGCTTGCAGATCACACCAAGTTAGGTGGCAGTGCTGATTTGAATGAGGGCAGAGAGGCTCTACAGAGGGACGTGGGTAGGCTGGATCAATGGGCCTACTTTAATGGAATAAGGTGCAACAAGGCCACATGCCAGGTCCTGCACTTGGGTCACCAACCCCAAGCAATGCGCTGGAAACTGTCTGGCAGAAAGGGACCTGGGGGCTATAGCAGGCAAACAATTCAATATGAGCCAGCAGTGTGCACAGGTGGCCAAGGAGGCCAATGGCATCCTGGCTTGGATTAAAAATGCTGTGGCCAGCAGGAGCAGGGAGGTGATTGTCTCCTTGGTCTCAGCTTTGGTGAGGCTGCAACTCGAGTGTTGTGTTCAGCTTTGAGCACCGCAACAAAAGAGAGATGTGGAGGTGCTGGAGCAGGTCCAGAGGAGGGCAATGAAGCTGGGGGAGGGCCTGGGGAATAAATCTTATGAGGAGTGGCTGAGCAAGCTGGAGATGGTTAGTGTGAAAAGGAGGAGGCTGAGGAGAGACCTCATTGCTGTCTACAACTACCCGAGGGGACATTGTGGAGAGGTTGGTGCTGGTCTCCTCTCACAAATAGTTGGAGACAGAAGAAGGGTCTCAAGCTGAGACTGGGGAGGTTTAGATTGGACATTAGGAAAAAGCTTTTCACAGAGAGAGGGGTCAGGGACTGGAATGAGCTGCCCAGGAAGATGGTGGAGTCACTAAGCCTGGATGTGTTGAAGGGTCATTTGGATGTGGAGCTTAGGGATATGGTTTGAGGTGAATTTTGTAGAGTAGGGTTATAGGTGGTGATCCTGAGGGGCTTTTCCAACCTGGATATTTCTGTGATCTTTATAGCTCCATGGGACTATATCCAGTAATTCCCTGTTTCTTGAACCAAAGAGGCTACAGCTGGCCACAGTAATCCAGTGGTGGCTCACCAGGACAGAGACATTGAAGCTGCTGTAGCTTTCATTTCCCTTCTCCTCTTTTATCTTCCCTCTCCCCTCTGCTTTCAGTGGTGGGACATTTAGCTATGTCCCAGGGCTCATCTCGTAAGATTCCAGTTAATGACTGTCGAAGCAAAATGAACTTCCTTATCCTATTATCGACAACCTGCACCGTGCTCTCTTAGCTGCAGAGTGACCTACCCACCTGCGCTGCATGCAAATAGCACCACAGCCAACCTGAGAAGAAAGCTCTGATTTCTCAAGCTGAAAGCTGCTTATTTAGCCAAGACTAGATATGTCAGCACAGCCTCACTCCCTGGAAAATTCTGGGAGCTGTAGCAGTTATAGCTGTCCTTCAGCAGAATAGACTCACGACACAAAGTTGTTTTACACATAAGGCAAGGAGAGAGAGAGCTGCATCTTGAAAGCCTACAAAGCTAATTGGAACCCACCCAATGTCATTACATTTGACAGCATTTTGAGAAATACCCAATCACTTTGTCATCAATTTTCAATTTTGTCAAGAGAAAGTAGCTTTTCATTGGCAAACAACCTGCTGTCCCCACACTATTTGTGAAAGTGTCCTGGCAGAGAGTAGTGTCATCTCCAAGAACATTTTTCAGGCTCACTTTCTTCTCTCTAAAACTTTTTTAATTGAGGAGTTGTTGTCTTTTTCTTTTCTTTTTCTTTTTTTTTTAATCCTAAAAAAAATAGTGTTAAGATGAAGAGTTTTCATCCTGAAGACGCCAGACATTTATGGCCAACAAGGCTGGTGAGGGGCCTGGAACACAAGTCCTATGAGGAGAGGCTGAGGGAGCTGGGGGTGTGCAGCCTGCAGAAGAGGAGGCTCAGGGCAGAGCTCATTGCTGTCTACAACTACCTGAAAGGAGGTTGTAGCCAGGTGAGGTTGGGCTCTTCTGCCAGGCAACCAGCAACAGGACAAGAGGACACAGTCTCAAGTTGTGCCAGGGGAAGTCTAGGCTGGGTGTTAGGAGGAAGTTGTTGGCAGAGAGAGTGGTTGGCATTGGAATGGGCTGCCCAGGGAGGTGGTGGAGTTGCTATCCTGGAGCTGTTCAAGCAAAGCCTGGCTGGGGCACTTAGTGCCATGGTCTGGTTGACTGGACAGGGCTGGGTGCTAGGTTGGACTGGATGATCTTGGAGGTCTCTGCCAACCTGGTTGATTCTATTCTATTCTATTCTGACACAACAAAAGACATAAATACATAACCAGCTTTAAACCTGCCAAGGGTCCTACCAGGTTTCCGCTAAACCCAACGCGAGTGTTGGAGATAAGGGATTTAAATCTATTAGCTTCAAAGGGACTCTGAGAGTTTAATGTTGAAAAAGAATGGATTAATGGTTAAAAAGGGAGAAAAGAAGACATATTTACTAATCAATATGAGGAGGACCCATGTATGAAAAGCAAGGAATGGTGTGGATCTGAGGGGTGGCAGAGCAGCACCTGTCTACCAATCTGCTGCTCCTGTCTGCTTTCCCTCTGAAGTGAATGCATCCACCCTTCCTCTTAGTAGTCAAGAACAAAAGGCAGTGTGGTACCAGTACATGTTTTGCTCTATATCTTTGTTCTTGCTAGTAGATCTCTAGTTTTCTTAGCTGCATATTTTGAAGCCATGGTATGAGAGAGGAGAGGTATGAGAGAGGTGACCTCATTGCTGTCTACAACTACCTGAAGGGACATCGTGGCCAGGTGGGGTTGGTCTCTTTGCCAGGCAACCAGCAACAAAACAAGGGGACACAGCCTCAAGTTGTGCCAGGGGAGGTCTAGGCTGGATGTTAGGAGGAAGTTGTTGCCAGAGAGAGTGATTGGCAATGGAATGGGCTGCCCAGGGAGGTGGTGGAGTCACCATCCCTGGAGGCGTTCAAGCAAAGCCTGGATGAGGCACTTAATGCCATGGTCTAGTTGACTGGATAGGGCTGGGTGCTAGGTTGGACTGGATGATCTGGGAGATCTCTTCCAACCTGGCTGATTCTAAGGCAAATTGGATGAGGCCTTGAGCGCCCTGTTATAGTAGGAGGTGTCCCTGGCTATGGTGGGGCGTTGGAACTGGATGAGCTTCGAGGTCCCTTCCAACCTAAACCATTCTATGGTTTTAAATATCAGAAGGAAATCAGATTTGTTAAATATGGCTGTAAGAAATGGGGAAGCCAATTTGAGTGGCACAGAGGGAGTTTGCCAAAAAGCAACCCTTTTAGGTCAAGTAGGGAATTCAGTAAAGGAAAACCTTCCTTTGCTGGTCCTCTAGCAAACCTAACAGCCCCTTGCACATCTTGCACATGGGAAGTGGGAAAAGGCACATAGAATCCTAGAATCATAGAATGAGTTAGGTTGGAAGTGACCTCAAAGATCATCAATTTCCAACCCTCTGCCATTGGCAGGGACACCTCTCACTAGAACAGGTCACTCAAGACCTCATCCAACCTGGCCTTGGACACCTCCAGGTGCCACAATCACACCTCCAGGTGCAGCCACAATCTCCCTGGGCAACCTGTGCCAGTGTCTCACCACCCTTACTGCAAAGATCTTCTTTCTAACGTCCAGTTTCAATCTCCCCTCTGCCAGTTTAAAGCCATTCCTCTTCATCCTGTCCTTACAAGACCTTGTCAATAGTCCCTCCCCAGCCTTCCTGTAGGCCCCTTCAGATACTGGAAGGCCACTCCAAGGTCTCCTTGAAGCCTTCTCTTTTGCAGGCTGCAGAGCCCCAACTCTCTCAGCCTGTCCTCGTAGCAGAGCTGCTGCAGCCCCCTGAGCATCTTGGTGACCTCCTCTGGACTGGCTCAAACAGTTCCATGTCCTTCTTTTGTTGGGGGCTCCAGAACTGTATACATGCTTGAGATCTGCTTGGTAAAGCCACTGCCCTTGATCACTCAAGACCTTTGGAAGTCAGACTTTTCGGAAATCAGACTTTTCTTTCTTTAAGGTCTTTGTTTCATTTCTCTAACCACATTTACATTCCTAGCTTCCTCAGATCAGTTCTATAACAGAAAGGGCAACATCAGGAACAGCCTAAGAGGTGTAGGTTTTCTTCACTCTGCTCAGCATAAAAATAGAGGCAGTTGTCATGGCTGTGAAGCTGGTACACTGAAGGTAAACAGTTAACCACTGCATTCCTTAGCTTTGGAATTGCCTGTTCAGGTCCAGTCAAGGCTATACCAGCCTGGAGCTGGGATTTAAGAGGTCCAGCCAAGGGCAAAGCCAAACTAATATGACTGTCCTACATTTGGACCCATGCTGCCAAGTGAAGCATGGTGAATAGAAACAGAATCATTCTAGTTGGAAAAAGCCTTTAAGTTCATCAAGTCTAACTTAAACCACATCCCTCAGTACCACATCTACACAGTATTTCAATCTCTGCAGTGACAGGGACTCCACCTCCTCAGTGGGCAGTCTGTTTCAGGGCTGTTGCCTCTGAGGAAAGAAGGTTTTTCTGATACCCAACTTAAACCTCCTCTGGTGCAAATTGAGGTGGTTTGCTCTTGTCCTATCTCTCATTTCTTGGGAGAAGACATAGACCCCCACCTTGTTATAATCTCTTCTCATGGACTTGTAGACAGTGAGAAGATTTCCCCTGAGTCTCCTTTTCTCCAGGTCAAACAGCCCCAATTCCCCCAGCTGCTCCTCCTAAGACTTGTGCTTTAGACCCTGTATCAGATTTGTTGCCCTTCTTTGGATGCATTCTGGCTCCAAACCATGCCAGGTGGATTTTCAGTGCTTCCTGGAAGTCCCTTCCTTACCTCTGAAGGTAAAACAGATTAAAATTGTAATGAATTGTCACAAACTCTTTCTCACACTGTAGAGGGAAATCATAGAATCAACCAGGTTGGAAGAGACCTCCAAGCTCATCTGGTCCAATCTAGCACCCAGCCCTAGCCAATCAACTAGACCATGGCACTAAGTGCCTCATCCAGGCTTTGCTTGAACACCTCAAGAGAATGGCAATTCCACCACCTCCCTGGGGAGCCCATTCCGATGGCAAATCCCTCTCTAAATGACTTAGACTTCTGAATTGTCTCTGTAAGAATCATAGAATCACAGAATCAACCAGGTTGGAAGAGACCTCCAAGCTCATGCAGCCCAACCTATCACTCTGCCCTATCCCATCAACTAGCCCATGGCACTAAGTGCCCCATCCAGTCCTTTCTTGAACACCTCCAGGGACGGCTGAGTTGTTAAAATCATGGATCATAGATTCTACAGTTTTTCTGTTTGCTCCTCCAAAATATAATTATAGAAAAGTTTGGAGACTTTGGAAGGCCACCAAAGTATCCTTTATGTGCATCAAAAAGCTTATTTTCCCCTTTTTTGATTAATATGCAAATGAGGTCTGCTTGCAGCTTTCACCACTGCTTAAATTGCCATCATAAATAACTCACCTATTCACGTTTTATCTTGTCCACTTTACATTGCACTGCTCTTGTACAGGAAATGGACTATATTTAATACTGATGGCTCTGTATGTGTCATTTAATCGTCCCTATTGATTGGATTTCATCAGAGTGTGGGGCTTGGACAGAAGCTTTGATTATACTGCAAGGAGTCTTTGCAGTTCTCTGTTACTCAACACCCTATCAATGCACCTTCTGGTGTGATATCACTTTCACAATCAATACCTGGAAAGAAAATAATAATAATAAATAAACAAAAATAAAAGAAGCCTCCAGGAAAAGGAAGCTAAAACCCCTCTGAATCTGTCTCTCAGTCCCTTTCTGCACATAGATTGAACTCTCCAACGCAAAGAGCATTTATTGTTCGGTGTAACATAAGAAACAGGGTGGGGAAAGCAAAACCAAAAAGCAAACCTGAAAGAGTCTCCATGGGTTCTTTGTTTAATTTTTACATCATATTTTATTTATAAGCACCAGCTCCTCCTTTCAGTGTCCCTAGTTGATGTTTGGCAGTGGGTAATTTTTAACAGTTACATGTCATGTTTCAGTTAACTGTTTCTCCTGATCTAATAACGCTGCCCTAAACACATTATTTGCCCAAATTGATACCGTAAGGGGACTCTCTGCTTATCAAAATTCTTTCTGCTCAGAATGGGCCATCTCAAAGCTTTCAAAGGCCATCCCTAATCTGACACTGTCCCAACCTAACCCTCACTCCAGAGCCACCTTGGTATGCACTCAGGCATCCCAGCTTTCCAACACCAACTGCTAACAACCAGGCAGCATGAAACAATAATCCCTCGAAGAGCATTAATATGCAGCAGATGGGTATTTCCTACTGCTGGTGAGAGGGTTTCCCCATCTGGGCATCCTCAGTTTGAATATATGCACTGATGTGGTCATAAATTCACATCCTGAGTGGATGACAGAAAACATCATTCAGAGTTGTAGCAAAGGATGGGGAACATACAAAGCTCCTTCCAAATGGTTGTCGGTGTTCTGGTTCCCCACATTCGTTGTCCTGTGATGAAAGGCAGTTCATGGGCAATTTATGCTTCCCATCTTTTCCAGGCTGGTGATGATTACTTTTTTTTTGCCTCCAGAAATACTACCAATATTTTAGAATAATTGTAGCATTAATAGTATATTTCTTTTCTAGGAAAGTGGCATTAGAACATGTTTTGGGAGTCAAAAGGCTGTCATCTGTATGAGTGTGGGTGAGTCTGCTCTAGAAGAATGAGAGAGTCTGGCTGAACCTTGACACACAGATTGGCACTTAGGAGAAATTAGTTAATATTTAATTAATATAACTGAAAGCCACATCCCATCTGGCCATAAGAGTGCTCAAGGCCAGGTTGGATGGTGCTTCTTTGAGCAGCCGGGTTCTAGCAGGAGGTGTCCCTGCCCATGGCAGGGTGGTTGGAACTAGATGATCTTGAAGGTCCCTTCCAACACAAACCATTCTAACACTGGCCTAGATCTCAGGGAGCATTTTAAACCTCTGGCATAGACCTTGGCTAAGTTTCTTTAGATTAGTGACCAATGGCTTCTTAAGAATATAGAATCATAGAATGATTTAGGTAGGAAGGGACCTCAAGGATCACCCAGTTCCAACCTCTTGCTATAGGCAGGGACACCTCCCACTGAAACTGGTTGCTCAAGGCCTCATCCAACCTGGCCTTGACCACCTCCAGGGAGGGAGCAGCCACAACCTCCCTGGGCAATTTGTGCCAGTGTCTCACCACCCTCCTTGTAAAGAACCCTTTCCTAACATCCAGTTTGAATCTCCTCCATGCCAGTTTGTGCTAGATTGTGTGGTCTTTCTCTGGCAGGGGGACTGGACTTGATGATCTCCTTGGGTCCCTTCCAACCCCTAACATCCTGTGATCCTGTGATGATCCCTTGTCCTGTCATTAAAAGACCTTGTCAATAGTCCTCAGCCTTCCTGTAGGTCCCTTCAGATACTGGAAGGCCACTCCAAGGTCTCCTCAAGGCCTTCTCCAGGCTGCGGAGGCCAACTCTCTCAGCCTGTCCTCATGGCAGAGGTGACCCAGCCCTGTTTTTTAAACATCTGCTTTTTAAGATGTCATTCAGGGGAGACATCAGTGCATTTCTGTGGACACAGGGCTACACTGAAGCTCTAGCTTGGTAGAGAAGTATTTGCTATTTGACTCCTTACAAGAAAGTGAAAAGATTTCTGTTCAGTAGAAGGAATTGCAGCAAACTCCTATGCCACATAAAATGATTAACCAGAGGTTCCAAAGCCAGATCTCTACAAAAGCATTGCTCTTTCTGCTAACCACACATCCAAACATGCCCAGCAAGGAGAGATGTTGAGATACTGGAACATGTCCAGAGAAGGGTAACAAAGCTGTTGAGGGGCCTGGAGCACAGCCCTGTGAGGAGAGGCTGAGGGAGCTGGGGGTGTGCAGCCTGCAGCAGAGGAGGCTCAGGGCAGACCTCATTGCTGTCTACAACTCCCTGAAGGGAGGCTGTAGCCAGGTAGGGTTGGGTTCTTCTGTCAGGCAAGCAGCAACAGAAGAAGGGGACACAGTCTCAAGTTGTGCCAGGGCAGGTCTAGGCTGGATGTTAGGAAGAAGTTGTTGGCAGAGAGAGTGATTTGTATTGGAATGGGCTGCCCAGGGAGGTGGTGGAGTTGCCATCCTTGGAGGTGTTGAAGCAAAGCCTGGATGAGGCACTTAGTGCCATGGTCTGTTTGATTGGCCAGGGCTGGGTGCTAGGTTGGACTGGATGAGCTTGGAGGTCTCTTCCAACCTGTTTGATTCTATGATTTTACAGGCACAGAAATTAGCTGAAGAGAGGCTGACCAAGTAGTCCATGTTCCTTTGCTCCAACAAATGATCTCAGAGGTTCTTGGAGTTTTTCAAGCAAGGCAAGACAGAAATTGTTGGAAGCAAGCTGTTATTTTCTTAACTGGAATGAAGCCTAAGGTCTTGGGCTGGTGGCACTTGACCATGTGCCAGAGAAGAGAGGGCAGCATGTTAGTGGGGCAGTCTGAAACTTCCTGTGGGGAGATAACCAGAGAAGACTGCCTGAAGTGACAGGTATTTACCCAAAAGGGTACAGACGGATGCAAGCATCTGAGCTGCTAGACTTGAAGGCTCTTCACTCTAAAAAACAAAAGTATGGTGTTAGCAAAGTGCAGTGCCTGAACAGATGTAACTTACTCAGAAAAAGAAGTGCCTGTAGGCTTTCTTCCTCCCAAAGACAGAAGTGACTCCTAGCCCTGAACACATCCCCACTGTCACTACTGGAACTTAAGGAGGAATATTCTCCCCCTCTCTTGCGCTGTATTTATCTGTTTGAATAGAGTCATAAGCATATTTAACATGGAATTTCTGACAAGATATGTAGAGAAGCAACAATTATACAGCAGATATTACCAAACATTAATGGCATCTTAATTTCCTTGCTTTCATGTAGGCAGGGATGTGCAAGAAAATACAGCTTAGAAGAGTTCCACCGATTAGGGAATGGGACTGTGTCAGAGGGCTGGAGCAGCTCTGCTAGGAGGACAGGCTACAAGAGCTGGGGCTCTGCAGCCTGGAGAAGACAAAGCTTTGAGAAGGCCTTGCAGTGGCCTTCCAGCATCTGAAGCAGACCTACAGGAAGGCTGAGGAGGGCTTATTGACAAGGTCTTTTAATGACAGGATGAGGAGGAATGGGTTTAAACTGACAGAGGGGAGACTCAAACAAGATGTTAGGAAAGGGTTCTTTGCAGTGAGGGTGGTGAGACACTGGAACAGGTTGCCCAGGGAGGTTGTGGCTGCTCCCTGCCTGGAGATGTTCAAGGCCAGCTTGGATGAGTCCTTGAGCAACCTGTTCTAGTGGGAGGTGTCCTTACCTATGGCAGGGGCTTGGAAATGGATGATCCTTGAGGTCCCTTCCAACCTAAACCATTCCATGATTCTAGGATTCTGTTCGTTCCAACCAGTTCCAGCTGGTAGTGCTGAGGTTTGACAAAGAACTTTCTTGGGAACAGATTCCATTAATTTTTCAAAAGGAAACTAATGAATAAATCATAGAATCATAGAATCAACCAGGTTGGAAGAGACCTCCAAGCTCATCCAGGCCAACCTCTCAGCCAGCCCTACCCAATCAACCAGACCATGGCACTTAAGTGGAAAAGGAAAATATATTCTATTCACTTAGATTGAACCAGGCCTGCAGAGGAAAAAAGGTAGAAATGTTTCAGTCCTTTCTCTTTCTCACTGTAAACTTATCCAAGTCTTTCTGTTTGTTTGGTTTGTTGTTTCTTGGGGTTAATTTTTTCCTCTGGTGTTTTTTTCCTCTTGGGCTCAGAGGAGACCCACAGTCTCCTACACAAACCATTATGAGGAACCATATTCAAGGGTAAATAAATGTGACTTAGTGGAGCCAGAAGTTGTACACAAAATGGGAAGGTTTTGGATCTCTCCAAAAGCAGAAATTCAGAGGGTCCTTTATCACACTTTCTGACATGTAAATATCATACTAAATACAGTGTGTGGGGGGAAACTCTTCCTTGTTTCTTTAAGGGCTTCTGAAAACCAGCAACCTAAGTGGTAAATTCAGCTTTCATCATCGAATCGCAGAATGGGGAAGGGGCCTTTAAAAGCCACCTTGTCCAACTCCTGAGGCTGAGGGACCCGGGGCTGTTTAGTCTGGAGAAGAGAAGATTGAGAGGGGATTTAATACATGTTTATCAATATCTGAATGCTGAGGGTCAGGAGGGGGGGGCAGACTCTGCTCACTTGCTCCCTGGGATAGGATACAGAGCAATAGATGTAAGATGCAACACAGGAGACTCCACTGTAACACAAGGGGGAACTTTATGACTGTAAGGGTCCCAGGGCACTGGCACAGGCCCCCCAGAGAGGTTGTGGAGTCTCCTTCTCTGGAGCCTTTCAAGGCCTGTCTGGATGTGATCCTGTGTGACATGAGATGGATTGTATGGTCCTGCTCTGACAGGGAGGTTGGACTGGATGATCTTTTTGGGTCCCTTCCACCCCCTGATATCCTATGCCTCTGTGATCCAGTCAGAACCAACCTGTCCCACGTTTGAACGGGTGACCTAGAGGTGAAAATCTTTGCTGCCCCTTAAAACCACTTTGAGCCTCTCTGACCTCCAGGACATGATTAAAAGCCTGTTAAATTCTCTCAGTAGCTTCCTCTGGCATTGTTTGCCTTTTGTGCATTGGCTGATAATCTAATTATGTTATTTGATTAATTTAAAGCATAAGTCTTGTTCCGCTTTGTGTTCCAGAATGCGTCGTATTAAGAGCTCTCCTCACCTAGCAAATAATGGTAGGGGTTTTTCTTCCCTCCCTCCCCTTTTCTCAGTGGGTAGATGAACTGCTTGCCTGTAGTTGCTCAAAATAACAAATGTCAACTCTTGGAAACTGGTAATTTGGCAATTTTAGACAACCTCCTCATAACCACGTTTTAGTACACCTTTGAAGCGGTACAAGTTCAAAGGCTTTGAAAAGAAGACTGTTGCTTGGCCTGTTGCTATGAGTCATTTGAAGTAATTGGTCCTGTCTGATGTATGTTTTGAACTGAGGAAGTAGTGCTTTATTATCACAATCAGATACAGGTTTCTTCGCTGAGGAAGTGGAGTTTTCCTCACAGATGTAGATGTCTGCTTGATAAGGCAGCAAACAGACAGATGTGCCTCTCTGCACTGGGGAAAGAGGTGTGGAGAAGGAGCAAACACAAGAGCTGAGAAGATTCCATGAAGCTGCATGAGAGGGCTTCTGGAAACCTTCCCAGTGAGAAGATTTCTCACAAGCAAGAGAACTCTCCTTTCAGGGAGATAAATACTTTAAAATCTTCTATATCATACAAATATGCCTATTATAGCTTCCCCCCCCCCCCTCCAAGTGCTTAGATTGTAGCTGAAAATCAATTGAAGGGCTTGGAAGATATTTTAAAACAATGCCACCTAATTTAAAGCCAATCAGCGTAATGAGTCTGATCATCCACTTCCCATAAATGTATGCACACTAATAATTGTAAAAGTTGTGGAGGTTTTTGTTGTTTTGGATACTTTCTTAAGTTCAATACCATCAGGTGTAATTCTGGTTGCATATCTAATTGCTTTCAGTATATACAATGTAAGATTGAAAAGCAGAATTGATGTATACCTCTTACCAATGCAGCATAAGGAAGTACTTCTCTTTGCTAAGCGTTTGTCTAAAGCTAGTAAAAAGAAAAACCCTCCAAGAACCACATATATCATAGAATCATAGAATCAACCAGGTTGGAAGAGACCTCCAAGCTCAGCCAGTCCAACCTAGCACCCAGCCCTAGCCAATCAACCAGACCATGGCACTAAGTGCCTCATCCAGGCTTTGCTTCAACACCTCTGGGCATGGTGACTCCACCACCTCGCTGGGCAGCCCATTCCAATGCCAATCACTCTCTCTGGCAACAACTTCTTCCTAACACTCAGCCTATACCTACCCTGGCACAGCTTGAGACTGTGTCCCCTTGTTCTGTTGCTGGTTGCCTGGGAGAAGAGACCAACCCCCACCTGGCTACAGCCTCTCTTCAGGTAGTTGTAGAGAGCAATGAGCTCTGCCCTGAGCATTCTCTGCTGCAGGCTGCACACTCAGCTCCATCAGCCTCTCTTCACAGGGCTGTGTTCCAGGCCCCTCACCAGCTTTGTCACCCTTCTCTGGACAGGTTCCAATATCTCAACATCTCTCTTGAATTGAAGAACCCAGAACTGGACACTGGACTCAAGGTGTTGCCTGACCAGTGTTGAGTACAAAGGAAGAATAACCTCCCTTGTCCTACTGGCCATACTGCTCCTGATACAGGCCAGAATTATGCTATGCTATGCTATGCTATGCTATGCTATGCTATGCTATGCTATGATATGATCTGATCTCAGGCAAGAGCTTCCCACAACTCTGGATGGTTTCTCTGCTCCCCAATGGAGAGTTGCTGAGTTCTTACCTCAGTCTGGGGCTCACTGGCTTCTGAAGGCAGCAGCTTTGTGCTCAGCTGTGCTGGAGCTCAGTTCATCCACGTATGCCACAAGATAGGAGTGCAAGAGCATTTTTTGGCACCAGGAGGGCTTTTCTCTTTCCATGCCCTTTAGAATTGCTCCCACTGGCTGTGGTGGATCTGCATCATTCTCACCGGGATGCCCTCATAACTGAGGATGGATCTCCATATCCCAAAGGCAGCCCAGTACTGGTCTCCTTCCTTTTGTCTACCCAAAACCAGTGACAGTGCTGACAGTGTATTCATGTTTCTTCTTGACTGAGAAAGATTATTTCTTTTCTTGGTGAGGGAAATGCTGAGGAGGAGTCTCTGCTTCCACTGCTGCATTGCAGAGGTCAGAGAAAAAGAGTAAAACTCTGAAGTTTCAGGGGAACAGAGAATATCCATTTCAGTTTGTGAGTGTCATCCAGATCAGATTAAGGAAATAAAGACTCAGATTTCAAAGGCAAAGGAGGCTCTGGATCTGCTGGTGTGTGCCTTTGAGGGGAAAGTCAGTACATCACAACTAGTAGACTCAGGTAGTTCGTAGCACTTTTATTTTCTCTTGCATGTGGTGACAGAGTACAGAAGTGGCTTGAGTCTGGTCAGCTTCAATAGACCAGCTCCTTTTATCAGTTTTATGGTATCAAGTTTGCTTAATATCAAAGTAAATGTCTTCTAAAAGAGGCTGGGTTACTGCAAAGCTGAGGAATGTGCTGCCTGATGCTCTTTATCTCTTCAGTGCCTGGGAGAATTTACCTGCTCATCCGCATCAGCTGGCATTTTTCTCCTTCCCTTCTTGGCTCCAGTAGCCTTGACCAAAGGACACCTTCGCAAATCAAAGGGTTGCATGTGCAATCTTCCCTGGCAATAGAAGCAAGAAGTTCTGAGATAGGAAAAAGCACAATAATAAAAATGGTGGTGGTGGGGCCCACAAATCTGGAGGAGGACTCAAAATCTGGACTGAATCTGAAGTCCAGTGCAGCCAGTGCAAAGTTGTGCTTTTGATCTTTATGAGGTTTGGCCCAAGCTCTGGGTTTAGTGTTCATCTAAGCTGTTAGTTGTCAATCTGTATTTTGCTCACACATGAATGCAGATATAAATATTTGAAGATCTTTCCTCCTTTAAATTAATTTTTTGGGTTGTCCGTAGATCAATGGTAAAGGAACAAAATGATTCTAAGTTGAGATTGCAAAGAGATGGGCACTGATAGCTTTGATGATATCTCCAGCTTTGTTTTGGCTGTTGAAAACATCATATTTCCATTTCATCTAAAGCAAGCATGGCCAAATCCCCTCCCCCATTTGTGCCCATCACAAAGCTGTCACACATTTTTATACAATCAGGATATTCTTATGAGCACTGAAATTGCCAAACTAGGTTATGGTGGCAATAGGTTACCCAGCATCCTGCCCTCTGTTCGAGTTCCTGCCATGTACAAGCAAGAATCATAGAATCATAGAATGTTTTAGGTTGGAAGGGACCTCAAGGATCATCCAGCTCCAACCCCCCTGGCTTTGGAGCAGCACTGTTTCTTCTTGTCCTGGTTTGATCTAGACCAAAACTAACTCTGGTCAGGGCTGTGACTTCCCAGCTGAAGTTCAGGGCAGATTTGTACAGACAGTGGACAACTCTAGCAGAAAGAAGCTGATGGGGAGAGTTCCTGCCAAGGGCTGACTGCAGAAAGGTGCTTGAATGTGTCCAGAGAAGGGCACAAAGCTGGGGAAGGGGCTGGAGCACAGTCAGGCAGAAAGTCAGAGAGAAAAATGCAGCCTAGAGCCCAGAGCTCTGTTATCTATGTTTGTGTTCTTGTTCTTATGCATCTCAGCAAGCCTATGAGTGAAGTAGACGTCACCATTGTATCCTTTTCACAGCCCATAGTTTAATTCTTCTCACCAAAATATCCCAGCTAGGCTCAAACTAGCACAATCCACTCTTGCCTATTTCACTCAGAGTATTGCTGAGGACTGCCTGTCTAATCTAAACCAATATTTACAATAGGCTCAGACTAGCACACTGAACATCAAGATCTGGACACAGCACCTACCAGCATCCACCTAAGTCAGGGAGGGGGATCCTTGTGTTGTAAAAGCAATCATATTTCAGGCTCCAGTATGTTACACAACAGCAGTTCCTGTTGGGAGCATCTCCCAGCATCCAGCTCAATGATTTCAAAAGGAAGGAAAAAACCACCCAAAACCCTGTGTAATGCTGATTAATGGAAAGCCCTGGATTTACTGGTGGATCTGGAAAGCATCTCATGATGTTTGACAGGCAGGATGGTTCTTATTCTGATGGGATTTGATCATGGTTTATGAAATTCTCTGAGTGCCATAGCATCACTTTAAATGCGCTGATATATTTATCCCAGCCTTACAGCTGGCCCTGTAATTGGGGTAATAAAGTTACTTGTTTTGGCAATAGCTCATCAAATTTACCCCCAAATTTCCCAATCAACACTTTTGCTTGTTAATATTCCTTGTCAGAATTCTTCTTGGTGGTTTTCTACATTGATTTCTTTTCTTGTTGGAAGTCCTCTGGATCAAACTTGATTCTAAACTTGCATTAATGCAAAAGGAAAGAGTTGATTTCTTTGAAATGGTGACATCATTTCACTCCAACCTCTAAAGGTTTACAATTTGCTTAAACTTGTGTCCCAACTGACTAAAACAAGAATATTTCCAGCCTAGCATGTGCCTGTTTGAAATACATAGAATCAGAGCATTGTTTTGGTTGGAAAAGTCTTCTAAGACCATCGAGTCCTACCATTGACCTGTTCAGTCGAGTTCAGAGAAGGCCACAAAGGTGATCCAATGGCTGGAGCAGCCCTGCTATTTGGATGGGCTGAGGGAGCTGGGGGTGTTCAGCCTGGAGAAGAGAAGACTCTAGGGGGAATCTTCCAATACCTAAAAGGATTCTACAAGAAGGCTGCAAAAGAACAATAGGACAAGGGAGAACAGTTTGAAGCTGAAGGAGAGTAGGTTTGGACTGGATCTTACAAAGAAGTTCTTCATTAGAAGGAAAGAATAGGCTGGAGTATGTTGCCCAGAGAGATTGTTGCTGCCTCCTCCCTAGGGGTGTTCAAGGCCAGGTTGAATGAGGCTTGAGCAGCTGAGTCTAGTTGAGAGGTGATGGGGAGGTTGAAGTAGGTGACCTCCAAGGTCCCTTCCAGCCTAAGTTATTTCATGATTCTGTGATGATCTAACATTACAGTGGCCATCAAATCATAGAATCGTAGAATCACAGAATCATAGAAGCATAGAATAAGTCAAGGTTGGAAGGACCACAAGGATCATCCAGTTCCAACCCCCCTGCCATGGGTAGGGACACCCTACCCTAGAGCAGGCTGGTGAGAGCCTCATCCAGCCTGGCCTTAAACACCTTCAGAGATGGGGCCTCAACTACCTCCCTGAGCAACCCATTCCAGACTCTCACCACTCTCGTACCGAACAACTTCCTCTTCATGCCCAGTCTGAATGGTTTAGGTTGTAAGGGACCTCAAAGATCATCCAGTTCCAACCCCCTGCCATAAGCACCTCCCGCTAGAACAGGTCACTCAATGCTTCATCCAACCTGGCCTTGAACACCTCCAGTGAGGGAGCAGCCACAACCTCCCTGGGCAACCTCTGTCAGTGTCTCACTACCCTCCCTGGAAAGAACTTCTTCCTAACATCTAGTTTAAATCTCCCCTCTGCCAAAATGATGTCCCAGAATGAGATGTCCATATATTTCTTTCGTACTTCCAGGTGACTCCATCACCTCTTTGGGCAACTCCAAGCTACATCCTGCCAATACCCCACCAAAGCTGATCCCATCATATTTTCATTTCCATCCTCACACGTACATATACCTATGCTTAAGTATGTGAGCAAGCACGTGCAGTCCTCATTTTCCTATGCCTGTTTCTCTCTCTTTTCCTTTTCCATTTGCACAGTAGATGTGAGTTTGTTAATGTGATTACAGCTTTCTAAACACATTGGAGAGAAATATTTATGATAGCTTTCTTATTAATGAAAAATGTGATTCCAAGAAAACACAGGAAAGAAATTGAACATTAATAAGAAATTGAAGTAACCTATCTTAAAAGTTATATAGAAAAGAAAGAAAACAATAAATCATCCAACTAAAAACCCCACAACCCTCCAAGAAGGTAGAACAAGCTCTGTAATGCTTGGATGAGTAACATGATTCTGCTCTGAGAGGGGGGAATGCAAGCCTAGCCTGAAGCAGAAGTGGTGTGCTTCAAACACCAGCACAAATATAGCTGGGTGGGGAATAGCTGAGAGCAGCCCTGAGGAAAGGGACCTGGGGGTCTGGGGTGATGAAAAGCTCAACATGAGCCTGCAGTGTGAGTGCAGCCCAGACAGCAACCCTGTGCTGGGCTGCAGCAAGAGCAGTGTGGGCAGCAGGGCAAGGGAGGGGATTCTGCCCCTTGGCTCTGCTCTCCTAAGACCTCACCTGGAGTCCTGTGTGCAGTTCTGGAGCCCTCAACAGAAGAAGGACATGGAAGTGTTGGAGCCAGTCCAGAGGAAGCCACCAAGATGCTCAGAGGGCTGCAGCAACTCTGCTATGAGGACAGGCTGAGAGAGTTGGAGCTCTGCAGCCTGGAGAAGAGAAGGCTGTGAGGAGACCTTGGAGTGGCCTTCCAGTATCTGAAGAGGGCTAACGGAAGGCTGGGGAAGGGCTATTTATGAGGTCTTGTAGTGACAGGATGAGGAGGAATGGGTTTAAACTGGCAGAGGAGAGACTGAAACTGGATGTTAGGAAAGGGTTCTTTCCAGTGAGGGTGGTGAGACACTGGCAGAGGTCAGGCTCTGTTGGATGATGCCCGATGACTGGACCAGGGGGGCATAGCAAGTTTCACGTAAACATGAAGAGGAATTTTTTTCCCTATGAGGGTGACAGAGCTCTGGAACAGGCTGCCCAGGGGGGTTGTGGAATCTCCTCCTCTGGAGATACTCAAAGCCTGCCTGGCTGTGTTCCTGTGTGATCTGCTCTGGGTGATCCTGCCTTGGCAGGTGAGTTGGACTGGCTGAGCTTTGGAGGTCCCTTTCAGCCCCTGACATTCTCTGATTCTGTGATTTTGTTGCTCCTAAAATCTCCTCTCATTTAGTTCAAAACCATTACCTTTGCTTTGCTATATCAAGCCTTGCTAAAAAGATCGTTCCCATTTTATAGATCCCTTTTAAGATCACAGAGTCTCTTCAGTGAGAAAGATGATGACATCATGAAGATATGGAGAAATGAAGCTACTGTGTGGATGGACAGACCATTGCAGGTAGAACATGATTGAGTCTACGTGAAGGGCTAAAAATTTACCATTAAAGAATAAACTCCAAAGGAATTTAATCATAGAATCGTAGATTAATCATAGAATCAACCAAATTGGAAGAGATCTCCAAGCTCATCCAATCCAACCTAGCACCCAGCCCTGGCCAATCAACCAGACCAGGGCACTAAGTGCCCCATCCAGGCTTTTCTTGAACACCTCCAGGGATGGTGACTCCACCACCTCCCTGGGCAGCCCATTCCAATGCCAATCACTCTCTCTGGCAACAGCTTCCTCCTAACATTCAGCCTAGACCTCCCTCAGCACAACTTGAGACTGTTTTTATACTGTCAGATGATGCAAAGGGGATAAAAGAAGAATATATCTATTTAGTTTTGCTTCTACAACAGTAAAGTCTGGATTAATTTACAGCAGCAGTTCAATGGATTTGTCTGATCCATAAAGGCAAAGAGGGAACCACAGAGAAAATACGACCACCTTGGAAGCTGTGGTTCAGTAGGAACAAGCTTGGAAAAGCTTTCTCCTTTGCCTCCCTTGAGCCACTTTTAAGCCCAGTCCTTGCTCCTGTCACTGTGCAAAATTCTCACCAGAGCTCACTCAGAAATAACTCGATGTAAATATACATCTTCAGCTGAGATATAGCAGAAGTTGTACAGACCCCAGCATGCTAACATCTGTCACAGCTACTTTACATCAAGTTTTTCAGAAACTTGTGTTACAGCTCAACCATCAGATTTGATTTTCCTGTCACCTTGAACACCTAAAAAGATTTTGGAAGCATATATATATATAAATCATGTATTTCAATTTAAAGTGATATAAGCCCTCTTGGTTGAGCCCTGATCTAGCTCATACTTCTGCATGTGCTAAATTTCACTCATATAAACAAGGCCAGAATTGACAGCAGGGCTTCAGAATGTAATTTTGTGCCTCTGAAGATATATATATATAATATATATATATATATATATGAAATTTTATATCTGGTTTTAAAATATCCATTAGTTTAACCAGCACAGCACAGTGCAAAGGGCACTGAAAAAGGCTGCCCTGGGGGGTTATTGAGTTTCCTTCTCTGGAGATCCTCAAAATTCACCTGGATGCTTTCCTGTGGGTTTTCCTCTAGGTGGTCATGCTCTGGCTGAGGGGTTGGACTGGATGAGCTTTTGAGGTCCCTTCCAACCTCAAATATTGTCTTATTGTGTNACCTTTGCTTCTTAATCCTCTTGGCCAAACCTCCATTCTTCCTTGGGACTGGGGTAAGGTTGAGAGGGGTAGGGGAAGGTGAGGGGGTGGTTGAGAGCCCCTCCTGGGGACTCAGGTTTCTGGGAGGGGAGTTGTGTCTGTATTACCTTTTACCTTGTGTATTTCTCTCTATATATATTTGTATGTACTGTAAATATCTGCTTGTAAATTGTGCTAGCTGTAAATATAAGCTTCATTCATTCCAGAGCCGGCTGAGTCTAGTCTGGGTGATTTCTAAAGTGGGGGGGGGGCAGGGGACACCCAAACCATCACACAGTTGAATGGCTAATGGTGTTCATAGTGCTGCTCAGACACACAAATATTAGTATTAGCTCTCACTTGTGCCTCAGCTCTAGGTGATGATGCTTGTGACACTTGGCTCTTCCTTGGTGATGTGAGAGATGCAGCATCAGGGGCTGGAGCTGCAATCTGGGAAGCAACTTTAAGCCATACCCATAGGTAAAAACGATGAAAACATATTCAGCAAATAGAGCTTCTTCAGTCTATTGGCTAAGCAAAAAGGCATTTAAAAGGAAAAAAAAAAAGGCAGCCTAAATACATATTTAACCAATTGACCAGAATGGCACTGAAGGAGTTTTAACATATTTTGAAGAATTGCCTAAATACATATTTACCCAATAGACTGGAACAGCTCCTTCAGAGGCTCTCTGCTCTCTTGGGTATGTAATACGTGTTGTTAAAAACTGCCTGGCTATATATTTACCCAATAGACTGGAACAGCTATTGAGTAACTAATGCATATTATACCAGTGTCAAGGAGACACTTTAGTTTTTGCATTCATTTAAAAAAACCATATATATATATGTATACATATATATATGTATATATATGTATATATATA
>WAAF01000290.1:3674-20124 GCA_013400475.1 Tricholaema leucomelas | reverse complement strand
TACAAAACAAAACAGAATTTTAGCTACTCTGCCACAAAGGAGTGCCAAAGAGATTGGAGTTCCACTTACCTTGTCAGGGACTCCCAGACCTTCCCTCCATGCCCATTCAACGCTTCACAAAATGCTTCCCAGATTTAGTCCTGCCCTTTTTACAGTTTGACAAGTGAGCAGAAAGCAGCAGTTAAACACTGAGGAGCTCAGCCAGCACCCGTGGGTGATGTTAGAGCAATCATCAAGCCTAATGCTACATAGCTGGGGGGCCACCAGGCCCCCCAGCCTTTGATCCCCTCCACCATTCACCCAGCGTGCACTCACCAAGGTGGGAAACTCACCAGTGATGACTGGAGGAGGATCCTCTGCCCAGTTGGGCAAGCTTAGGGCTACTGCCTCTTCTGGGGCCAATTATAAAGGGGAGTGAGCAGGGAGGGCAAAGTGGTCACAGCTGGGGTGGGAGGAGACTGCAATAGCACCCAGGTGCTGTGGGTTTGGGGGCAAAAAGAAGGAAATGTGGGGTGGGAAAAGAGCAAAGATTGTATTCTTCACAGCAAGAGTCATTGGCACTGGAATGGGCTGCCCAGGGAGGTGGTGGAGTCACCATCCCTGGAGGTGTTTAAGAGACTGGATAAGGCACTTAGTGCCATGTGTTAGTTAATTAGAAGGGTTAGGTGGTAAGTTGGACTCGATGATCCTAGAGGTCTTTTCCAACCTGATTAATGCTGTGTGTCTGTGACTCCACCACCTCCCTGGGCAGCCCATTCCAATGCCAATCACTCTCTCTGCCAACAACTTCCTCCTAACATCCAGCCTAGACCTCCCCTGGCACAACTTGAGACTGTGTCCCCTTCTTCTGTTGCTGGTTGTCTGGGAGAAGAGACCAACCCCCAAATGTTACCTAGAAGTGTAGGTTGTCTTTGTGCTGCATGTCAGGGAGACAAACTTCCATCTTAAACATGATCTGATGACTTGCTGATGACTGGATAGCATCCTCCAGAGATGCAGGACTCATCATCGCTAAAGCAGCTATGTCTCTCTCTCTTGCTGGCTGTAGATGACTGGCTTCAATCAACTTCTTCCTTTCTTATGGTAAACGGAAGTGTTTAGCAGCTGGCTTGTGGTTTTTTAATTACAAAAGGCAAACAAACCACCACTTCTCCTTGAATGAACCTATTATCTCTCCCCTGGAGTTTGCTATATCTTTGGGTAAACTGCCTAAGCCTGACTCAGCAGCATCCTGAAACACACCATGCAAAAGAAATTGTAGTTCCCTTATATCCCTGGAAAACCTGGATTTGTGCATATCTTAATTCCTGGTTACAAGGCACAGGGGGTAAAAGAGATTTCCAATTCCAGAGACACAGGAATCTGCTGGAGATAGTCCAACAGAGAGCTATGAGGGTGAGTGGGGGACTTGAACGTGGAATCATAGAATCAAGCAGCTTGGAAGAGATCTCCAAGATCATCCATTCCAACCTAGCACTGAGCCCTGCCCAATCAACCAGACCATGGCACTGAGTGCCCCAGCCAGGCTTTGCTTCAACACCTCCAGGGACGGTGACTCCACCACCTCCCTGGGCAGCCCATTCCAATGCCAATCACTCTCTCTGCCAACAACTTCCTCCTAACATCCAGCCTAGACCTCCCCTGGCACAGCTTGAGGCTGTGTCCCCTTCTTCTGTTGCTGGGTGCCTGGCAGCAGAGCCCAACCCCATCTGGCTACAGCCTCCCTTCAGGTAGTTGCAGACAGCAATGAGCTCTGCCCTGAGCCTCCTCTTCTGCAGGCTGCACACCCCCAGCTCCCTCAGCCTCTCCTCACAGGGCTGTGCTCCAGGCCCCTCCCCAGCCTTGCTGCCCTTCTCTGGACATGTTCAAGTATCTCAACATCTCTCTTGAATTGAGGAGCCCAGAACTGGACACAGTAGCCCAGAACTGGACACTCTATGATCTCTGACAAACCACGTCAGGGAGCTGGGCTTTTGGCTGTGTGGTTTTGGCTTTTCTTTTGGTATTTAATCCATTCTCGAGCTTGCAAACAACACATCTGACACCCTTCCTGCAATGCCTGGGGTCTGAAAAGCTCAAGTGCCACCCATCCCTTTGCCCTTTTGCTCAGTTTGTGCATTCTGTGGATGCTGATGAATCAGAGAGGACAAAGATATATCTGCTTCAGCTAGTGAATTTAAATAACCTCCCCTCTGTGGTTATGGCTTACAGCAAACACCTTCTGTGTTTCTGCAGACATCACTTGCAGGCTCAAGTGTTGAATCGTGTCAGAGGATTTCAGGACAGCCTAATGGTTGGCTTCAGCTTGCATGCTGTAGACAGCAGCAGGATCTTTGAGCAGCACCAGCATCTCTAAGGATCAGAGCATTCAGGTGAGGCATCTGCCTCTCTGCACAGGTGATAGGCAGAGTTTTGGAGAGTCCCTTTGGTTGGATCTACTGTTGGCAGCACAGGGACCTGGGCAGCCTGCACCTCATGCTGTTACCCTTCTTTAAGGCTGGAATGGATACCTGGAGGAGCATAGCTCTGAGGTTTCCCCATCCCTGGAGGTATCCAAGGTGAGTCTTGACAGAAACCTGATCTAGCTGAGGGTGCTCCTGCTGTCTGCAAAAAGGGTCAGGCTGGATGACCTTTGGAGGTCCCTTCCAGGCCAGATCATTCTGGGATATGGATGTCTACCATGCTAGGATTGAGTACTCAATCAGCCATCTTTCCACAGAACCAGAGTCATTAAGGTTGGAAAAGACCTCTAAAGTCATCAGGTCTCCAACTTTCTACCCAAAACCTTTATCTTCTGGTGGTAAATGGTCAGGAGAAGATGCCTTGACTTGGACTTCTGCTCCATATCGATTCTGTTGGCTGTCATATACAAGTGCAAAGGATTTTAGCACTCAGGCAGTGGTTTGGGTTTTGGTGTTCATGTAGAAAAAGTACCAAGTGAGCAGCAGGTGCAGGCAGAGCATCACTGCAATAAGAGCTACTTACAAAGAGGTAACCAACCAACCTAAAAAGCCCTTAGAGGTGGAGAGGTTGTCCTTGAGTATCTGCCACCCTTGCCCATCTGTGCATCTCTGCCATCCTTGGCTCTGTGAGGCTGCAGATTTGTCTTCCATTTTATTCTTCCCTTGTACTCAGCACTGCGCAGGACACACCTTGAGTGCTGTGTCCAGTTCTGGGCTCCTCAATTCAGGAGATGTTGAGGTGCTGGAAGGTGTCCACAGGAGGGCGACAAAGCTGTGAGGGGCCTGGAGCACAGCCCTGTGAGGAGAGGCTGAGGGAGCTGGGGGTGTGCAGCCTGCAGAAGAGGAGGCTCAGGGCACAGCTCATTGCTCAGTGATCGTTGATCACAATCTGTGACTCTGTGCTCCACAACCTCCCTGAGCAACCTGTGCCAGTGTCTCGCCACCCTCACTGCAAAGAACTTCTTCCCAACATCTAGTTTGAATCTCCTCTCTGGCAGTTCAAACCTATTCCTCCTCGTCCTGTCACTGCAAGACTTTGTCAGTATTCCCTCCCCAGCCCTCCTGTAGCCCCCTTCAGTTACTGAAAGGCCACTCCAAGGTCTCCTGGAAGCCTTCTCTTCTCTTGCCATCAGCAAGCAGAGATGCTATCAGGATTTTGACTTATGCAGTAGCTGCAGCTTCTTGGAGAGCTGCTGGTAGTGAGCAGAGAGAGCTGAGGAGCAGACAGGATCTGTGCTGATGAGCTTTGAACACAGCACCAGCTGGATTCACTCTGAAGAACTGCAGCCCTTGCAAAATCCCTGAGCGTTTTAGTGGAGCAAAATAATGCTGAAAGATCACTCCAAAGTGGGGAGAGAGCAATTTTCCAGCTCTATACCTACAGTGCTTGCTGTGACCTGTTGGCCACTTCCATTTCTGCCCTTCAGAAAGCTTTGCTTTTTATGATGCTCATCTGCTTGGTGTTGATGACTCTTTCGCCTATCCCTGGGCATAAAATGCTGTTAGTTAAGTAACTCTAAATGCTTTCTGTTACAACAGACTTTTAAGTCTGAACAGACTGTTTATGTTCAGACCAGTACAGAAAGGGGGCAGGGGAGAAGTCATCTTCTCTTCCTGTAAGGGAATGAGCACACAATATGTGTTGAAAGGTCATTTAGGTATGGTGCTCGGGGATGTGGTTTAGGGGTTAGCAATGGTTGGACTTGATGATCTCAAGGGTCTTTCCCAGCCTGAATGTTTCTGTGAAGGTATCTGTCCTTGAAGCCCCTGTGGCCAGCAGGGTGAGGGAGGTGATTCTCCCCCTCTACTCTGCTCTGGTGAGACTCCACCTGGAGTACTGCATCCACTTCTGGAACCTCCCATTGCAACAGGGATGTGGAGGTGCTGGAGTGTGTTCAGAGAAGGGCCAGGAGGATGCTCAGAGGGCTGCAGCAGCTCTGCTGTGAGCACAGACTGAAAGAGTTGGGGCTGTTCAGTCTGGAGAAGAGGAGGCTCCCAGGTGACCTTCTTGTGGCCTTCCAGGATCTAAAGGGAGCCTACAAAAAGGCTGGGGAGGGACTTTTCAGGCTCTCAGGAAGTGCCAGGGCTGGGGGGAATGGAGCAAAGCTGGAGGTGGGGAGGTTGAGACTGGACATGAGGAGGAAGTTCTTCAGCATGAGAGTGGTGAGAGGCTGGAATGGGTTGCCCAGGGAGGTGGTTGAGGCCCCATGGCTGGAGGTGTTTAAGGCCAGGCTGGATGAGGCTCTGTGCAGCCTGCTCTAGTGTGAGGTGAGGAAGGGACAGAGACAGCCTCTGCTCACTTGTTCCCTGGGGTAGGACAAGGAGCAGTGGATGGAAGCTGCAGCACAGGAGGTTCCAGCTCAACATGAGCAAGAACTTCTCTCCTGTAAGGGTCCCAGAGCACTGGCACAGGCTGTCCAGAGGGGTTGTGGAGTCTCCTTCTCTGGAGACTTTCCAGCCCTGTCTGGATGTGTTCCTGTGTGACCTGCACTAAATTCTCTGGTCCTGCTCTGGCAGGGGGAGGTTGGACTGGAAGATCTCCAGAGGTCCTTTCCCAACCCTTAACATCCTATGATCCTGTGGTAAAATGGGATTAAAAGTCAACCTGAATCCTGCCTTTGTCATTTTGGTGAACTTTGTATCTCTTCTTCTTCACTAGAACTACGCAGCACTGCTCCAGCAGCAAATTCATGAGGACAAAGAACACTTGAGAGAAAAGACTCTGTATGGAATCCAGCTCACAGAAGAGAAACTGAATGACTTCCGTGATGAACAGATTGGGCAGCTGAAGGAACTGATGGATGAAGCTACCAAACCTAAGAGGCAAACCACCATTTCTAAAGACATGGAACACAAAACCTAAAAGCTTTTAAGAAATGGTTTTACTGCCAACAGAAGCATTTTGAAGTTTCCTTTTCCAGCTGGACTTGGGTGGAATAATAGGCACAGCTGATGCCATAGCTTGCCTCAAACACATCTCTCTGGCCATTGGGCTTTCTGTGCAAGAATAAATGTTGAAATGGAATAGTCACAACAGTTTATTTGTTAATTGCAGTTATTTTTCCCCCCTCCTAATGCAAAGTGGCTTAAAGAAGTCAGTAAAAGTAGATTAACAACTTTAATATAGATGGGTTTGGGGTTTGGGTTTTTTTTAGTGTTGGCACTCACAGGGCAAAAGATCTGGAGTATTGTATCCAGCTGTGGGTCCTCCAGCATCATGAGAGACATGGACTTGCTGGTGTGGGTCCAGAGGAGTGGATCACCATGGTGGTCAGAGGGCTGGAGAACTTCTCCTGTGAAGACAGGCTGAAAAAATTGAAGCTCTTCAGCCTGGAGAAGAGAAGGCTTCAGGGAGATACCTCACACTATGTCAGGCTGACTACAGCCTCATCCAGCCTGGCCTTAAACACTTCCAGAGATGAGGCTTCCACCACCTCCCTGGGCAACCCCTTCCAGGCTCTCACCACCCTCATGCTCATTGAATGCCCTTCTCAACCATGGAGCAAATCTCAGTGCATTTGGTGTGGGACAATTCCTCTGGGAAGAGCAACTCTAATTCAGAGGAGTTGGTTTCATGAATGTGGAATCATAGAATCATAGAATAAGTCAGGGTAGGAAGGCACAACAAGGATCATCTAGTTCCAACCCCACTGCCATGGGCAGGGACACCTCACTCTAGATCAGGCTGCCCAGAGCCTCATCCAACCTGGCCTTAAACACCTCCAGGGATGAGGCTTCCACCACCTCCCTGCGTAACCCCTTCTAGGCTCTCCTCACCACCTTCGTGCTGAAGAACTTATTCCTAACATCCAGTCTGAATCTCCCCATTTCCAGCTTTGTTCCATTCCCTCCAGTCCTATCACTCCCTGACAGCCTAAAATGTCCCTCCCCAGCTTTCTTGTAGGCCCTTTAAGATACTGAAAGGCCAGAAGAAGGTCACCTGGGAGCTGTCGTCTCTCCAGACTGAACAGCCCCAACTCCCTCAGTCTCTCCTCACAGCAGAGCAGCTCCAGCCCTCTGATCATCCTGGTGGCCCTTCTCTGGACACCTTCCAGGCACCTCCATATCCGTCTTGTCCCAGGGGCTCCAGAACTGGATGCAGTACTCCAGTTGGAGTCTCACTAGTGCAGAGTAGAGGGAGAGGATCATTTCCCTCACCCTGCTGCCCACACTTCTCTTGCTGCAGCCCAGGCTCTCTCTGGGCTGCAAGAGCAACACTGCCATGCAGTTAGCATTTGCTTCCTCACATGGATTCAGTAGACAGAGTCTCAGAGTGGATTGATTTGGATGGAGAGAAATGAGCAGCATTAGGAAAGCATAGTGCTGTTGAAATGGGAAGTTGGTTTTCTTCTTGAGCTTCCTTGTGGAACAGAAGCTGCAGTTCATTATTAACTTGGAAGGAACTACTGATTTGTGAAGAGAATACTACATTTGTTTCTAAGCTAGGCTCAGGTTATTGTCCCCTCCCTGCACTCAGCACTGCTGAAGCCACACCTTGAGTGCTGGCTTCAGTTTTGGGCCCCTCACTGCAAGAGAGACATTGATGGCTCTGGATAATAAGGTCTGCAACAGCAACTTGTTCAAAAGAATGCCCTTAAAATGCCACCTCTCTAAACAAGAAATGAACTTTGTAATGAGCATTGGCAATAAGCCCCAAACCAGCCTGGTTCTTTCCTTTTCTGAGCAACAATTCTCACTCCCTGTGCCAAGGGAAAGATCTGTTGTGTATCTCAGAGCAAGAACCGACATCTGCTGCATAAGAAGAACATCTGCTCAGCAGGAGGAGAGGGGGAAGGCACAGGGATCACCCCTGGAGAGCGAGGAAAGATTGGGGGATGAGCAGAGGGAAGAGGCTGTGGAGAGTGGTGGGAGGTGCTTGGTACAGCAGCTCTCTGGAGACCTGGTGGCAGGCACAGCTCCCCTGCCCTGTGCTAGGTCTGCACAGCTTCCTTCAGCTCAGGGGAGAAGGCTTCTTGAGCCCCAGGAATGGGGCTTGGCACTAGATCTGTGGTCTCTGCTGTAAGTATGGAGGGTTTCTTCTACTCTTTCCATGGCACTCTGCCCAGATTGTGTGCCATGAGCTGTCCCACAGCCCTGGGCTGGTGTGCTGTTAGGTGATAAGTTGGCCTCAATGATCTCAGAGGTCTTTTCCAACCTGGTTAATTCTGTGATGATCTAAAGATCATAAAGGTCATTTCCAACCAGGTGATTCTATGATTCCATGGTGAGGGTAGCACACTGCTAGATCCACCAGCAAGCACAGGGTACTCCAGGCAGCTGAGTCCTCAGGGAATAAAGCTGTCTTCTTTTTGTTGTTGGCCTGCTCTGAGGGTCTAAGTTTAGCCTTGGCAAACCCCAAACAAGCTCCACAGCTGAACTGGTTTTCTCCACCTTGAGCTTCCATGGTTCTGAGGTGCTGGAAAACATAGAATCACAGAATTGTCAGGGCTGGAGGGGACCTCAAGGATCACCCAGTTCCAATCCCTCTGCCATGGGCAGAGACACTTTCCACTAGATCAGGTTGCCAAGAGCCACATCCAGCCTGGCCTTAAAAATCATCACTGTTTCCTCCTCTCCACTGAGTTTTGTTAGCAGCACAAATTCCTAAGTCTCTCTCTATTTTTTCCCCTTATAAGAGGTCTGTTGATAAACAAAAGTGCAACAATTTCAGGATCATCCTTATTTTAGGCTTGCCCTACACCAATTTGCCTTGGAATCCTTTAGATGGTTAATCCCTCTTTGAATCCCCTCTCACTGCACATGGTGCTTCATCTTTAAAAGCACTGCACTGGCTGCACACAGATTCATCTTCCAGCAAAAGGAATGGGCTGATTGAAACTTGCTATTATCAAAGCAGACCAAGTTTGTTCCCAAGAAGCAAATAATTCTGTTATTTTTGGGACAAATTGGTATAATGAGCTGTCTCAGTGCTATTATCCCTGAGCATTAAAGGGCTCCTGTTAGGCAGGATAATGCTCAGAATAATTATTGCTTATCTGCATGTACATACATTGAATAATAGAATAATTAGAGCTTTTAAAAGGGAGGAGAGAAAGGATTCCATTTGCTGCAATGCTCATTTTCTGATTATAAGGGTGGAATAAAGAAGAGGAGTTTTTTTAGCAGCGTGCCAAGGCACTAAGTGATGGATTTAGAGATATGGGAGCAGGCTAGGGGTGAGGTGTGGATTGTGGCAAACTCCAGACAGAGCAGGGATGTATATATGGATGTGAAGGATCTGTTGGAATTTGGAGGTAAATGAACCAGAGGATCTTTAAGGACCCTTCCAACCCAAAACATTCTATGATTGTATGTTTCTATGATTCGATGATTCTATGATTTTGTGATTCTGTGATTCAATGATTCTATGGTTCAATGAATTTATGATTTTATGAGTCTGTGATTCTGAGATTCAATGATTCTATGAGTCAGTTCTATGATTTAATGATTCTATGATTCCATGATCCTTTGGTTCAATGATTCTGATTCAATAGCTCTATGATTCGATGATTCTTTGATTCAATGAATCTATGATTTTATCAGTCAATGATTCTATGATTTAATGATTCTGTGATTCAATGAATCTGTGATTCTATGATTCAAAGATTCAATGATTCTATGTTTCTATGATTCAATGAATCTATGATTCTTTGATTCAGTGAATCTATGGTTCTATGATTCAATGATTATTTGATTCAATGATTCTGTGTTTCAATGATTCTGTGGTTCTATGATTCTATGATTCAATGATTCTGTGATTCTGTGATTCAATGATTCTGTGATTCAATGATTCTTTGATTCTATGATTCTGTGATTCAGTGATTCTGTGATTCAATGATTCTTTGATTCTATGATTCAATGAGTCAATGAGTCTCTGATTCAATGATTCTGTGATTCAGTGAGTCAATGATTCTCTGATTCAATGATTCTATGGTTCTCTGTTTTTCCTTGGCCTGTGATTTTGCTTCATTTACTGCCTGAAGAGCACAACCTTACAAGTCATATGTGGTGCTGAGAGCTGGCAGGGGATGCTCCTCATTGCTCAGTGGACAATGACTTGAAGGGGGAGGGTTGTTTGCTTGCTTCCTTGAGCTGTTTGGGTTGTTTTTTTCCTCAGGACACTTCAGGAATAACTGAACTATGTCAGATAATGAAGAGCAACCAATTCAGCTCATGCTCTCTTGCAAATCCCAGCCACTGGATTAATCACAGGAGTGATTAGGAGCTGGGAGCAGACTGGTGGAGCATTTTAATTCTGTTTGTTGAGAGCTGTAAACATAATTGATTTACATCTTTTTTTTTCCTCCCATAAGTTAATTTGAGGGAGTGTTCCCCTTGTGAATAACATCAGATCCCAGGCTCTGCAGCTCACAAATCTCAGTGGCTCCACTGGAGAAAATACAGATCACTCCTTGCTGCAGCAGGATGAAAAGCATAAGGGCTAATGGCTGGTAAATGTTGGCTTCCTGTAAACACCGAAGTGAGCAGCTCTGACAAATGCCATACATTAGCACTGTGGCACAAGAAGCAGGGAAGCTCTCCATTATCTCTGATGAGTTAATGGATCAGTGCTGAAATTCTGAACCAAAAAATGAAAATTCATTCTAATTAAAGCAAATCTTCTTTGGAAGTGAAGTCTCCAGCTTGACTCAGAGTAGATTTGGACTTTAAACCCCTCTGTTTCCTGGAAAGGTTACAATTAACTGCAGGCTTGATGGATGAAACATTTTTCCATCCTCCCCTAGTGTGGATTGCCTGAAGATGAAGGACATCCCTTGAGGGAAAACCTTTTGCTTTCACTTTGGTGGGGTGAGAGAGAGAGGGAGGGAGGGAAGGAGCTGAGCACTGCAATGCAGCAGACCCAAACAAGGGGACACAGTCTCAAGTTGTGCCAGGGCAGGTCTAGGCTGGATGTTAGGAGGAAGTTGTTGGCAGAGAGAGTGATTGGCATTGGAATGGGCTGCCCAGGGAGGTGGTGGAGTTGCCGTCCCTGGAGGTGTTGAAGCAAAGCCTGGCTGGGGCACTTAGTGCCATGGTCTGGTTGATTGGCCAGGGCTGGGTGCTAGGTTGGACTGGATGAGCTTGGAGGTCTCTTCCAACCTGGTGGATTCTGTGATTCAAATTCAAATTCTTGCTGATCACAGAATGGTCTGGGTCGAAAGGGACCTCCAAAGGTCCTCCTCAGGGGCATCCTCAACTAGACCAGGCTGATGCTGTGGGTCTTAGTCTTCATTGGATTTGCTAAGCTCTCCCTGGTGTGTCTTTTATTTCTCTCTCTTTCCAGAAACAGCTTTGTCTTTTCTGTGTGGAGCCAGGTGATGTGTGGTATGGTTTTGTGTGAGTGTGTGTGAAGGTAGTTATTTATTTCTGATAGAATCACAGACTGGGAGGGTTTGGAAGGGACCTCTGGAGATCATTTCCTCTAATCTCTCCCTGACAGAGCAGCATCACCAGGAGTAAACCACACAGGAACGCTCCCAGCTTGGGTTTGAATGTCTCCAGAGAAGGAGGCTCCACAACCTCTCTTGGGCAGCCTGCTCCAGTGCTCTGCCATCCTCACAGTGAAGAGGATTTTCTTCATGTTTCTGTGGAACTTCCTCTGTTTCACTTTGTATCCATTGCCTCTCTTCCTGTCACAGGGCCATGAGTGAAAAGAGGCTGATCCTCATCTTCTTGGCACCCACTCCAAAGGTATTTGGGTAGTTGTAAATGTTGATCAGATCCCCTCCCAGCCTTCTCTTCTCCAGACTAAGCAGCCCTAGGTCTCTCAGCCTTTCCTCATCAGATAGATGTTCCAGTCCCTCCATCATCCTTATACATAGAATCATAGAATCAAGGAGGTTGGAAGGGACCTCCAAGATCATCCAGTCCAACCTAGCACCCAGCCCTGGCCAATCAACCAGACCATGGCACTAAGTGCCTCATCCAGGCTTTGCTTGGACACCTCCAGGGATGGGGACTCCACCACCTCCCTGGGCAGCCCATTCCAATGCCAATCACTCTCTCTGCCAACAACTTCCTCCTAACATCCAGCCTAGACCTCCCCTGGCACAACTTGAGACTGTGTCCCCTTGTTCTGTTAGGACTCCTGTTGGACTCTCTCCTTGTCTCTTGAGCTAGGGAGCCTAGAACTGGACACAGTACTCCAGATAAGGCTTCACTAGGGCAGGGTAGAAGAGTGGGAGAACCTTCCTTCAGAGCACTGGAACAGGCTGCCCAGGGAGGTTGTGGGGTCTCCCTGTCTGGAGATATTCAAGAACCATCTGGATGTGTTCCTGTGTGATCTGCTCTGGGTGATCCTGTTCTGGCAGTGAGGCTGAACCAGATGAGCTTTTGAGGTCCCTTCCAGCTCCTGACATTCTCTGATGATTCTGTGATTCCTTGACCTGCTGGCTACAGTCTTTTTAATGCACCCCAGGATACCATCATCCTGCTTAGCCACAGGATCACATTGCTCTCTGTCACCTAAGTGCTCAGCAGGACTCCAAAGTCCTTCTCTGTGTAGCTGCTTTCCAGCAGATCAATCCCTAATCTGCGCTGGGGCATGAGGTTGTTCTTTGCCCAAGGGCAGGGATCTCCTCTTGTCCTTGGCAGTTTTTTGGGGGGGGGGTGTGTGGGTGGTTTTGGTTTGGTTAAGAGGTTTTGTTTGGTTATTTGTTTGTTTGGATTATGGGTTTGTTTTCTTTGAGAGATGATTCTTGTCTGCTGCCCCCTTCAAAAGAGCAGGGGGAGCATAGAATCAAGCAGGTTGGAAGAGACCTCCAAGCTCAGCCAGTCCAAGCTAGCACCCAGCCCTGGCCCATCAACCAGACCATAGACACTTGCCTGCTATTGTTACCTCCTGGCTTGTATGGCACAGTGAAGCAACTCAGAGAATGGAAGGGCTCAGAATTCAGCTTCACCTCCCCAAAAGATCCCACTAACAACTCCATAATTAGCAACCCTCCCCTCCCAAAACCCCAAGCCTCTCATACACCACAAGGACTGGTGAGACTAAAGTGCCCTCATCAGCATGATACAGACAAGTGGGTGAAGAGAGCAAGAGAAGAGGACCTTGTAAATAATGCAAAGCAATTCAATTAAATGCTGCTTTAATTTGGTTTTCAGCAGATGTTAATATCTGCAAGCATGGCAACAGTTTCTTTCTGACACAGCCTAATTGTGGTGGCAGGCAAAAGAAATCCCTTGCTCAGTGTGACTCATGCAGGTCAGGGTTTGCTGTGTGCTTGCACGCAGCGATCAGGAGCATCCCTGCCTTTGCCAGTGCTTGTGTTTGCAGCATGGAGGCTGCAGCACTCAGCCTTGCTGCTCTGATGAGCTCCCTTGGTACACTTAGAATGAATCATAGAATGGTTTAGGTTGGAAGGGACCTCAAGGATCATCCAGCTCCAACCCCCTGCCATAGGCAGGGACACCTCCCACATAGAATCATAGAATGGTTTAGGTTGGAAGGGACCTCAAGGATCATCCAGCTCCAACCCCTGCCACAGGCAGGGACACCTCCCACTAGAGCAGGCTGCTCAAGGCCTCATCCAGCCTGGCCTTGAACACCTCCAGGGAGGAAGCATCCACAACCTCCCTGGGCAACCTGTGCCAGTGTCTCACCACCCTCACTGTAAAGAACTTCCTCCTAACATCCAGTCTAAATCTCCCCTCTGCCAGTTCAAACCCATTCCCCCTCGTCCTGACATTCCCAGACCTTGTCAATAGTCCCTCCCCAGCCTTCCTGTAGGCTCCCTTCAGATACTGCAAAGCCACTCTAAGGTCTCCTCGAAGCCTTCTCTTCTCCAGGCTGCAGAGCCCCAACTCTCTCAGCCTGTCCTCATAGCAGAGCTGCTGCAGCCCTCTGAGCATCTTCGTGGCTCTCCTCTGGACTGGCTCCAGCAGTTCCATGTCCTTCTTGTGTTGGGGGCTCCAGAACTGCACACAGGACTCCAGGTGGGGTCTGAGGAGAGCAAAGCAAAGAGGCAGAATCCCCTCCCTTGCCCTGCTGCCCACACTGCTCTTGCTGCAGCCCAGCACAGGGTTGCTGTCTGGGCTGCACTCACACTGCAGGCTCCTGTTGAGCTTTTCATCAACCCAGACCCCCAGGTCCTTCTCCTCAGGGCTGCTCTCAGCCATTCACCACCCAGCCTGTATCTGTGCCTGGGATTGCACCGACCCAGGTGCAGGACCTTACACTTGGCCTTGTTGAATGTCATGAGGTTGGCCTGGGCTCACCTCTCCAGCCTGTCCAGGTCCCTCTGGATGGCATCCCTGCCCTCCAGCAAGTCAGCTGTGCCACACAGCTTGGTGTCACTTGGGGGCTGAAGGGAGGAAATGTTGTCATCATCTGCTGCTTCAAGCATTAGAGGAAGACTCCATTTAGCAGCAAAATTTGAAGAGATTTGTGATTACCTTTGATGCCTGCTCTGGTGAGGCATCACCTGAGGCTCTGTGCTCAGCTCTGAGGCTCTCAACACAAGAAGAAAATGCACCTGATGGGGGCCACGAAGATGGTCAGAGGCTTGGAGCAGCTCTCCTGTGGAGACAGGCTGGAGGAATGTGGGTTTGTTCAGCCTGGAGAAGAAAAGACATCCAGGAGATGTCCTTAGAGCAGCCTTACAGTACCTGAAGGAGACCTGCAAGAAATCTGGGGAGGGACTTTTTACAAGGGCATGCAGGAATAGGACAAGATACAATGGTTTTAGACTAGAGCAGGGTAGATTTGGAGTGGACATTAGGAAGAGGTTCTTTAACATGAGGATGGTGGAACAGTGGAACAAGGAAGGTGTTAGAGGCTCTATCCCTGGAGACATTCAAGGTCAGGCTTGATGGAGCTCTGAGCAACCTGCTCTAGTTGGGGATATTTTGGGCTCCCCAGTTGAAGAGGGACAGGGATCTGCTGGAGAAGGTCCTGCAGAAGGCTACAAGGATGATGAGGGGACTGGAACGCTGCCTGGTGAGGAGAGCCTGAGGGACCTGGGGCTGATTAGTCTGCAGAAGGGAAGACTGAGAGGGGATTTAATCAGTGTTTATAAATATCTGAGGGCTGGGGGTCAGGAGAGGGAGGACAGGCTCTGCTCACTGCTGCCTGGGATAGGACAAGCAGCAATGGATGGAAGCTGCAGCACAGGAGGTTCCAGCTCAACACAAGGGGGAACTTCTTTCCTGGAAGGATCCCAGAGCACTGGCACAGGCTGCCCAGAGAGGTTGTGGAGTCTCCTTCTCTGGAGCCTTTCCAGGCCTGTCTGGATGTGTTCCTGTGTGCCCTGAGCTAGATTGTGTGGTCCTGCTCTGTCAGGGGGGCTGGACTGGATGATTTCTTTGTGTCCCTTCCAACCTTGATCATCCTGTGAGCCTGGGATGTTCCTGCTGACTGCAGGTGGATTGGACTGGATGACTTCTAGAGGTCTCTTGCAACCCAGTGCATCCTGTGATTCCATGGTTCTGTGATTCTGTGGTTCTGTGATTCTATGGTTCTGTGATTCTTTGATTCTGTGATTCTGTAGTTCTATGATTCTCTGGTTCTGTGGTTCTGTGGTTCTGTGATTCTGTGATTCTGTAGTTCTATGATTCTGTGGTTCTGTAGTTCTATGGTTCTGTGATTCTCTGGTTCTGTGATTCTTTGATTCTGTGGTTCTGTGATTCTGTAGTTCTTTGATTCTGTGGTTCCATGACTCTGTGATTCTGTGGTTCTGTGATTCTATCATTCTGTAGTTCTATGATTCTGTGGTTCTGTGATTCTGTGGTTCTGTGATTCTGTGGTTCTGTGATTCTATCATTCTGTAGTTCTATGATTCTGTGGTTCCATGGTTCTGTGGTTCTGAGATTGCTGATTCTGTGACTCTGTGACTCTGTGATTCTACTCTGATGTCTCTTGCAGGAGCTACACAGGGAGCTAGATCCATGTCTCTTCTGCAGCTGCAGGTCACTCCACCTGCTTGTCTGGATCCAGAAGTGCCCTACTTCATGGATTGGCTCTCTAAGCAGCACATTCTTTCCTCCTTGGGCAAAGGCAGATCCATCTTGCTGCAGAGATGGGTCATACCCAGAGTACCTCATTCATCAGCTCTCTCTGACATGATGACATTTCATTGATGAAAAGGGAGAGCATTTTCAAACTGCCCTTCAGAGGATGAGCTCTTGCCCCAGGCTGCTCATCACAGTGATTCATTGCAGCTTCAGTTCTCCTGGGAGCTACTCTCCCTGCTGTGTAGCAATACATGGCAGGTGAGGTGGGCTGGCTTGCTCCAGGGGGAAGCTGGCATTGGTGTGACACTGAAATACATAAAAGCATGGCCTTATTGGACACTTTCCTGCCTCAAAATTCAGATGACTTTGTTCAGGCAGAGGAATCCATGTGGCATGCCTTGGTAAGCATTTTCTGCTAAGTGTGCTGGGTTTTGGTGGCTGAAAGCAGTGCATCTCCTCATGCCAGGTCCAAGAGAGCCCTGATGGACACCAACTTTCCTAACCCTTCCATTTGCAACCTATGCCTCAGAAACTCTAGAAGCCTGCTGGTTAAGTAGGTGTCAGATCAGCCTGCTCTGGACAACTGATCTAGTTGAGGATGCTCATGCTTACTGCAGAGGGTGTTGGACCAAATGACCTTTGGAGATCCCTTCCAACCCAGACCACTCCATGATTCCATGATTCTGTCACAGCATCTGCTGCAAATCACAATTCCTCTCTTTCCCAGGCTCCTTGCTTTGGGCTTTTTTTTCCTGCTGCAGGCATGTGACATATTATTTTCCCTATACATAGATGCACACAGGGTGGGATCCCTGGAGAGGGAATTGCAGGTGCAGTTGTTTCACACAGCTTTTGAGAGACCTGTTAAGGGGTTGTCATTTTCATTCCTGGAGGAAGAAAGGACTTTTTGACCAAGATTTTAGTTGCAATTCAAAGGAAGTGGAAAGCCTTTTTTTTCCTTTTCTTTTCTCTTTTCTTCTCTCTTCTCTTCTCTTCTCTTCTCTTCTCTTCTCTTCTCTTCTCTTCTCTTCTCT
>WAAF01000286.1:117701-143131 GCA_013400475.1 Tricholaema leucomelas | reverse complement strand
TTTGTGACCTTTGGGACTCTCCACCACAGTTGGTTTTACAATCCTTTTTTTTTTTCTGTCCTTCTTCTTTTGTTCTAACTGTGTGAGAGGGAACAAAACTTATTTCCCACAGTTGAAAACTAGTCAATGAATGAGTTACTGGGGTTGGGTAGAATCTATCCACATTGCTCTTAAAGAACTTGACTGAAAATATAAATCAGAAAATGCAGCAGACACTGGATATCAAATAGAAAAGTTAAAAAAGAAAAAAAGAAAATCTAAAAATGAACAGAAGAAATAAATAATAAATAATGAAATTCTGAGGCCAGTATAATTCAGCCTAGCTTCAGATGTTGTAAAAAAAAATTATACCCTTTTTATGCTTGCAAATAAGAATCTCAGCATGAGCACAATTTCAGAAGAATGCCAAAAGAACACTACTCCAGGGAAAAAACACTTCTTTTTGTTATCTCTAATATAAAGCTGCATTACTACAAATAAGTTAAGTGGATTGACTTAATTTTTTTACCTGCTTTTAAGCAGATTAGATGTAATCTTAGGCTAATATTTATATCCTCACTAAAACAATTTGATATTATTCTGTAGACAGTTCTAAATGTAGAAGTGAGAAGTTTATTATTTCTATAGCCTCACAGCTACAACATTTCTTTGTGTTCCCTTTTCTTTGTCATCTTTTACATACATTACTTACTATTTTTGCAACCCCTCTAGCATTATCTACACACTCTCTTTACACTTCATGGTTTAGATTCTACCCTTTTACCATCTCTGTCATTCAAACCCATTTGGAATCAATCAGACCAGAAAATCTCTAGAACTGTGTCTGTAAGTTGGGTGCTTTCAATAACAAAGAATTGGACTCAAATATTTATGACTTCTCCAGACCTCTGGTGTTGTGTTCCTTTCAAATGTCCTGGATTAGACATAAAGTTTCTAAACAGTGATATAGCATTCAGATCTGATTCTTCTTCCCAGATAGTCATATTAAATTTGGAAGAAAACAGCAAGTGGACTCAAGATTAAGTTAACATCCATGAAACAGAAAAGCTGATAGTTTGTCTTGCAGAGTACCTCTAAGGATGTTAGAGAGCAATGTGTTTAGCAGAATGTCGTATTTATGTTGTATTTAACCAGGGCTTAGTTAAATCAAGTCAGATCCAGCTAAACGAAGTCTCCCAGTTGCAAAGCTCTGATATCAGCTTTTCCTTAAGAGAATTTTTCTCTTCCATGTTTGATTTTGACAATGGATTGCAAAGAAATTTGGCATGGCTATGGTCAGATATTATTGCCTCATTACTAGAACAAGTAACATGTGAATTGAAGTATAATTTAATGTTGTTTGATACAGATATGCACTAGAATATAAGAAAATATGGATTCATAGAATCATATAATGGTTTAGGTTGGAAGGGACATCAAGGATCATCCAGCTCCAACCCCCTGCCATAGGCAGGGACACCTCCCACTAGAGCAGGCTGCTCAAGGCCTCATCCAGCCTGGCTTTAAACGCCTCCAGGGAGGAAGCATCCACAACCTCCCTGGCCAACCCATTCCAGTGTCTTACCACTCTCACTGTAAAGAACTTCCTCCTAACATCCAGTCTAAATCTCCCCTCTTCCAGTTTAAACCCATTCGCCCTCATCCTGACATTACTACACCTTGTAAATAGTCCCTCCCCAGCCTTCCTGTAGGCTCCCTTCAGATACTGGAAAGCCACTCTAAGGTCTCCTCAAAGCCTTCTCTTCTCCAGGCTGAAGAGCCCCAACTCTCTCAGCCTGTCCTCATAGCAGAGCTGCTGCAGCCCTCTGATCATCTTCGTGGCTCTCCTCTGGACCCGCTCCAGCAGTTCCATATCCTTCTTGTGTTGGGGGCTCCAGAACTGCACACAGTACTCCAGGTGGGGTCTCACGAGAGCAGAGTAAAGGGGGAGACTTAGTTCTGGATATGTGGAGATAAAGAAGTGTGTCAGAATTAGAACAAAATCTTTTAGACAGTGAGGTTAGGATTAGCCTAAATACATTACTGCAGCAAATAAATGGGAGGACACAAGTTATTAGGCTGTTAGTTTGGAGGGGTTTTGTGTATTTTATCTGTTTGCTTTTATTTTAATATGGTGCACGTGAGTAGTTATAAGAATATAAGCATATACATAAACTCATAAAAATTACATGGATCTGAACTTTATCTCAGGAGAATAAAATTCATTAATATTTAACAAGGAACTTCCAAAAGCACACTAGCATGATGCAAATTATTAAGCCTACTTGATTTAGTTTCTTACTTTCCCGTGCCCTTAAATAACAAATATTATAATGAGCTAGAAGCATGTGAGTAATTATCAACATATATAACAAATATCATCTTTAAACACAAGAAAAGTGACTTTTTTACTGGTTAAAAACAATCCAATTCCTTTAAGTACGTTGATACATGTATGGCATTAAAATCTGTATGCTTGTGTGTATTTGTATGTCTTTCTATTTTCCAGTGTTCCACATACTCTCTAAAGATTTATTTTCCCCTGGTTGGATTAGAAGTGTATTATCTTCTACAAGAAAGTTTTGAACTCTTTTGGGTCACTGGAAAATCTTCTGGTTCAGAGACTCATTTTGTCATTTTTCAGTTCAAGACAGTCAAGACTTACTCTTTGCTGCCCATGGCAATGGAAATGAAGGAATGGTTTTGTGCTGAGGAACAAAAAATGAGCAAACCAAAGAACCTTTGTGATACGGAAAAAGATGGAACCAGAAGGCATTTTTTAAAATGAGAAATTTCAGTGTCATTGCCTCTGTGCAAGATCCAATACCCTGATGATCTCTGCTACATCTTCAAAAAAATAGCATTGTAAAAAATTCTGCCTCCCTTTCTAAACTATAAAACCCTCCCAAAACATAGAAAACTTTCAAAGATGTTTTTATACAGAATGAATTGTCCCTTAAAGAGTAATCATTGGAGAGAGGGCTGACTGCTTATTAAAGGAAGGTGATGTAAGAGCTAAGGAAAACACCAGTAAAGGAAGTGCACCCACCAACAGGGCAAAGTTGTACAGGGTTTGAGCATAGGAGGAAGTGCCTGTGGTGGTAACGAGATCCCTTCAAAACTCCCAACATAGCAAGGGGAGTCAATCTGGCCAGGTCTAAATGAACCCGTGGAAGCACAGTTGGGAGGAAAAGGTGTCAGAGGCAGGTATGTCTACAAAATCCAACGGCATCCTGGCCCGTGTCAGGAACAGTGTGGCCAGTAGGATAAGGGAGGTTCTTCTTCCCCTGTTCTCAACACTGGTCAGGCCACATCTTGAGTACTGTGTCCAGTTCTGGGCTCCTCNCTGGAGGTGTTGAAGAAAAGCCTGAATGAGGCACTTAGTGCCATGGTCTAGCTGACTGGATAGGGCTGGGTGCTAGGTTGGACTGGATGATCTTGGAGGTCTCTTCCAACCTGGTTGATTCTATGATTCTATGATTCTATGAAAATACCTCGATACAGGATGTGGACAGTTCACCTAGGCCCATGGGCATGCTGTGAGTGGGTATATTCTCAAAGCCAAAAGGTCTTTTACTGCCCTCAGTGCCCTATAAATGTAAAAATTATGCAAATTAACTAAAATGATGCCTTGTTTCGTAAAGATATTCATCAGACATTTTTTACAGAATATACACCACTGGATCATGTGGAGATTATCAGGCCATAGTAGGTCCAATGTTACTCTTTTGTCTTCCCACAGTAAACATAAAAGTATACAGACACCATATCTGCAAAAGATAATGTGCAGTGCTGATTGAACAAAAAAGTTGATTATGTTCTGAAGTCAGGTGATGATTAACTGTGTATTTATGGTTGTTCTGATAGGATAATATAACAAGGGGACACAGTCTCAAGTTGTGCCAGGGGAAGTATAGGCTGGATGTTAGGAGGAAGTTCTTCCCAGAGAGAGTGATTGTCATTGGAATGGGCTGCCCAGGGAGGTGGTGGAGTTGCCAACCCTGGAGGTGTTCAAGAAAAGAGTGGCTATGGCACTTAGTGGTCTAGATGACTGGACAGGGCTGGGTGCTAGGTTGGACTGGATGATCTTGGAGGTCTCTTCCAATCTGGTTGATTCTATGATTCTATGCTACAGGTTCAATATGAAAGACTGTGGAAACAAAGCCTTACATATGTGGAGATTTCCCAACTTTAAACAGAAGAAATAATTCTGATATAAATGTAAATTTAGATTGTTGAAAAGAGACTTTAAATAGCTGCTATTCATAATCTCACAAGAACACTGTTCAAACAATATTTCTCTTTACTGTAAAAATCTGAGGTATTTCTCAGTGCAGTCTTTAATATTGGAAGTTGCAGCATCCAGCGTACTGCATATTTCTGTGCTAGTGGTAGCAGATAAGAAATATTGCAATAAATTATTTTTTCAGAATGACTGAACAACTAAGAGTGACCTATTGAATGTCTAAAAGTGTCCTCTTTTTTTTTTTTCCTTGTTTCTTTTCTCCTTTTCTAGGTTGCTTGAGAAACAACATTTTGTGAATGACTTTTTAATGCCAATAGGCTGAAATAGTCCACTAATGCTTATGTTTTAGAGGCTTGCTGGTTGCTTTCCCCCCCAGTTTTGTGTTTAATGAGATTTAATTATAATAACACTGAGTTAGTCAATAATTTTTGACATCTCAACCCTGAGTTTTCTTGCAGCTAGAAAACTTCCAGTGTTTTATTACTCTGTTTTGTCAGTGTACTGTATTTTCCAGGATTAGGGTGGTAATTATTGTTTCTCTTATCAAGATATCATCATATATTTCAACACATTAATTCTCACCCTTCATCTTTGGCAACCATTTCATAGCCCAAGAAATTTCGGGGTGGTGGAGTTGCTGTCCCTGGAGGTATTCAAGAAGAGACTGGATGAGGCACTTAGTGCCACAGTCTAGTTGATTGGATAGGGCTGAGTGATAGGTTGGATTGGATGATCTCGGAGGTCTCTTCCAACCTGGTGGATTCTATGATTCTATGATCTTCAAGAAAATAATGAGTCCATGTCTCCTCCTTCCCATATTGTATGAGTAAGAAATTGATGTACAACTCCAACAATAAGCCAAGACTCTATGAGAAATCTGTGATAGGACATTTTGCCTTTCTACTTTCTCCTTAATTAAATATGTCTTTATTAAAGACTTGCACTAGGGGGGGGGAAAAAATCACGTGACAATAAAATGAGAAATTTCTTCACCAGGGAACAAAACTGGTGAAGCTCTTAATTCAGTGACATTTCAGAAGCAATTAAGCATGAATAAGTAGTCAAGCAGTCCCTAGTTTTACATTTTTTACCTGTTCTTTTAATTGCAATTATGAGTGCTTTAAATTTGTGAATTTGCCTTGATGCTCGAATTTTGTTTGCCCAGCAATTCATTTACGTTCAATTTATTAAATAGTTGGGTGATGGGATGAGAAAACCAATTAATATAAATAGGAACTGTAGTATTAACCAGTTGCCAATTTAAACTGTTATTGTTTATCTGCTTTTGCTTAAGTATAAAGCCAACACGCATATGCCAAACCAAGGAGGCATGGAAAACCATATTCCAATTATATATGCTAATCTTATCTTCAGCATCATGACAGCAGATTGGAAAGCACAAAAAGAAAAGTAGCTATTTTGCTTTTGGTATTACTGGAATGGAATATAAAGATTTACTTGTTATCCTCTTCTCACTGTGGCTTTATTATATATTGTTGTAATTGTCTTAAGAGCTGTTTTCTTTATCCAACTTAATGTATGTTCTAAGTGTGATGGTTTGGGTGTTCCCTGCCCTCCCACACTTTGGAAATCACCCAGACTAGACTCAGCCAGCTCTGGAAATTGAATGAAGCTTATTATTTACAGCTTAGCAGAATATACAAGCAGATATTTACAGTATATACAGTTATATGCATAAATATACAAGATAAAAGGTAATACAGAAACACAACAGCCCTCCCAGAAACCTGAGTCCCCAGGAGGGGCTCCCAACTGCCTCTTCACCTTCCCCCCCTGCCCCTCTCAACCTTACCCCAGTCACAAGGAAAAATGGAGTTTCGGCCAGGGAGTTAGGAAGCAAAGTGGATTAATCAGAGAAATGGCAGAGAGGCTAGAGAGAGAGATACAACTTGGAGCTCCAAGCAGAAGTGAGTTATCTATGTTTGGATTCTTGTTCTTGTATCTCTCAGCAAGCCTATGAGTGAAGTAGACATCATTCTGTTTTCCTTCTCGCAGCCTGTAATCTAGTTCTTCTCATCAAAACATTCTAGCTAGCTTCAAATTAGCACACTAGGTTATGCTCCCTAGATGTGAAAGGAGCATAGACTATTAATTGTCTCAAAGACATTGTCTTTCTCAACATTTAAAAGTTTAAAATGCCATAAAATACAAGCATGTGGTAATAGAAAACCAAGCACACACATGCTATAGAATCCAAACAACAACAACAACAAAGTATTTTCTTCTCAGTAATTACAGTAGAAAAGGAAAATAAGCGAGGCACGCCTGTGTTGGGGTTTGGGCAGAGATGAGTGTTTCAGAGGGGCATTCTGCTGCCTACGCCAATTGTAGCAGAGGGGAGAAATTAATTGGTGCAAGTTCTTCCCAGAGAGAGTGATTTGCCATTGGAATGGGCTGCTCAGGGAGGTGGTGGAGTCACTGTCACTGGAGGTGTTCAAGAAAAGCTTGAATGAGGCACTTAGTGCTGTGGTCTAGTTGACTGGCTAGGGCTGGGTGCTAGGTTGGACTGGATGATCTTGGAGGTCTCTTCCAACCTGGTTGATTCTATGAAATACATAATATATTTTTAAAATAAAAATAAAGGGGAAAAAAAAGACATTATTAGCTCTGTACAACAAAAGCTATAGACTACAGCAATGACTGCTGTCAAGTGAATAAATAGAGCTGCGTACGTACATCCACATGTGTGTAAATATTTGCACCAGCTTTGAAAATGCCATATGCTCCTAACAGCTGCTAACACATGCAGTCACTTTCTTGTTGCATATTCAAATAGCATACAAAGCACTGACTCCATGGTTGTATCTGAAGGGAAGAAGCTGGCAGATCACGATGTAAATATTTAAGCAATCAGTAAAAACAAGTGGCTTAAATTTAATGTATCACAGAGAAGCTCTGCAATGGCTGTTCCATAAGGAAAACGTGTTGAAAAAAGGATCAGTTTATGATTTAAGAGTTAGTGTTGCACAGTTTTAAAACACAACTACTGCACCAGCTAATTATAGGCTGATAATTGATAAAAAATGCTCTGAAGTAACTGCAAGGTTACAGGCTTAATTTCTTACTTCAAATCCCTCAGTGTTTATTGATGCTGCTGTATTACTAAAGCCTTAGAATTCCGGCAGCAAAAAAAACATTTCCCTCGTAAGTTCCAACCAGAACAGAACAACAGCACTTCAGCAGCTTTCCTTGTCTGCTTGATCTTTGCAGTGATAGGATGAGGGGCAATGGTTTGAAATGACAGAAGAGCATATTTAGTTTGGAAGTTATGAACAAGTTATTTATCATGAGGGTGGTGGAACCCTGGAACAGGTTGCCCAGAGAGGTAACTGAGGACCCATCCCTGGAGATATTCAAGGTGAAGTTCAATAATACTCTGAGCAACCTGATCTAGTGGAGCATGACCCTACTGATTGCAGGAGTGTTGGACTAGATGACCTTTAGAGGTCCCTTCCAACTCAATTCATTCTGTTCTATTCTATGCCATAACCTCCCTTGCTTTAAAATAGCTTAATTGATTCCCTGATTTCATTGCCGTTGTTTTATCTTTCCAACGCACAAGAGCACTTGACTCTTTATTCTTTGCTTCTATTTCCTTCTTCTCTTTGCTTTTGCTTTTTCAGATTATTTCTTTTTAAACCTATGAAACTTTTCTGCTTAATTGGTGAAATATACACTGTGAGTGGCTCTCTCCACATACTTTGATGACATAAGCATATAAAACATCTTGTAAAGGAAGCTTCTGTCACTTGGCATTATGAATGCTAACTGGTTTCTTCATCCATGCATATACAGAATTGGAGTAGTTTAGCAGTATCTGTTGCCATCCACTTGCTGATACAGGCCTGTGCTACATCACTGCTCTCTATTAACCATGACATGAGTAATTCTTTCCCTGAATACGTTAAACCTCCAAGGAGATTTCTGAGTACACATCCACAGAATTACATGTTGTCACTCCTGTTCTATATTTGTACTAAGAGATGCTTGTTCAGTATTTTAATGCTGGAGTGCTGATGGAATTCATGACTCCGTCTGATTTTTTATGTTAAGTCCAAATTTAACTTGTTAGGGTACTGCCATTGATGGTCAAATTAAGAAAATCCAAACATATGTCAGGCCATCTGCAAGGGCACAAGTTATCTTCCACCGATGTTGAAGTGGCAGTGCCAGTGTCTGTGCTAAGCCAGACAACATAAGCTATGTATGCAAATAGCAAGAGCCTGACTTTCTCAGAGGAAGTAAACCACTAAGATCACAAAAAGAAGTGGAAAAAAGAAAACCATTAAAATGAAATAAGCACACATTTAAACTCTGAAGTTTACTTGTCTTAGAACAAGATTCTCCTGAACACACTGACTTTTGCTAGTCCTTTGGAATTTGGAATAGGGACTATATCGTCATCACTTGGGCTGAATGGAGCCAAGATCAGCTGCAAGGAATGGAATGGAATGAAGAATATCTTGCTTGTTTAAAGTTCCACATATTCAGCAGCATTTTTTACTCTCATCAACATGAGGAGATTGATTAGAAATATCCAAAATATTAGATTCTGTGAATGATGGTGCAAATACTTGCTCAATGATATGCAAACAGAAATTACTAAGGTAAAGAGAGCTCTTTTTTTGTCTCTGATTTCAAAGGTTACGTTTGTTCTTTTTGTTTTCCCGCACTATTCTGCAATCAGTGTATTTTTCCTATCTTTTCATTATTAACAAGATATAGAACACACAGAGATATTTTCAGGAGTCGTGGAAATGTAGATTTTTATCCTGTCTCTGGAGGCTATTCTGCAGAGTATTCTGCAAACAAAAATAAGGAACTCTGCATTCCTCCACACACTTGACATGGCAGACCTTAAATGTTTGGAGATTTGATTATCAAAGTAATCATTTCTATGCTCATATGATGCTGCAGAAGTCATTTAAGCTCTGTACTCTTCAGGATATACAGCAGATGATTATTTACTTTGGCTCCAAGAGACATTCTTCATTTTCCCAGTCTCAGCAGGAATTTGTAAACCTTCAAACCTGCTCAAATCCTAGCATTTACCTGGTACCCTTAGCTATTATGATTTGTCTTGGAGTCCCATATACTCCAAAATTCCTCTCCCTCTGTGATTTGAATGGGAGAGGAAAAGGTGCAAAAAGACCTGTTCCCTACCCCCTGCCCTTCAAGTGTGAAGGCAGGGAGCAAGGGACCCTTCCGGTACGAGGGGTGCCCTGTGCAGTGCCCACACTGGAATCAGCTGGGGATTGGCTGTGTTCTTCGTGCCTAGGCAGTAGTAACTCAGATCTTTGTCTGGGAAGGGTATAAATATTGGGGGACTTCCCACCTTAGGGTTCCTGCCTTAGAGTTCTCCCCCGCCTGGATAGCTTCTGCAGAAGGAGCCCCTGGCACTCCAAAAGACAAGCTCCTGAGGGACAGGGCTGTCTCTGCTTCGGATGGCTTCCACCTTAAGCACCCTTTATGCAGGCTTTAGTCCTTAACGATCCTCAGAGGCTTCTGAAAGAGAGCAAAGGGACAAGCATCTGGAGCACCCTTTCTTTCAGCCAGCCTGACTCACCTGTGAGTAGACTTAATGGCTCAGCGTGATTAGTAGTGGGGGATGCTATGTTTAATAGCTTAGCCTTTTCCGACTTCTGACTTCCAAAATAGTCTAATCTACCTATGGTATCCTTATAGATCTTCTCAGCCTAACTGAATCTGCTAATTAAAAGTAAATTAATTTCTGTATATAGTTTTGGGGGCAGGTTTTTGGGAAAATAAAATAACTCTATTTGCCTATAAATTCCTGACTCGGCCACATTAATTCCCTGCCTCCACAACATGATTCTCCCACCTTCTTAATATTAAAGTGTGACTAGAAAATGTTATTGAAAAGAAGCCCTCAAACTACATCCTAATCATCATCAGAATTAGATTTTTTTTTTAACTCGGTGTTCTAAAAGAATTCAGATACAAATAGACCAATTATTGACTCTTCTTTCTGCAGCCTTTCATTTAGAACTGCGTGATGCACAAGGAAGAGATCAAAAATTATGTCTGAGGCGCTGGTGGGCATCTAGAGAACTGCGTACAAGTGTAAACTTTGCATGAATTTATAGAAGTTCTAGGAAAGAGAAAAAATTAGTAAGCACATAAATTTCACAATAAAGGAAATACATTAAAAGCAAAACAAACAAACCAACAAAACCCCAATATAGATTCTACCAATGCTTAACAAAACAAAACAGTTGTTTTGCGGGAATCAGCTAGTATGTTACTACTGAAGATTAAGTTGACAGAGCTTACAATGACTTCTAAAGACGCAGCAAGGTCTTTCACAAACTCTTGATACAGAATTTCGGCTGATATAAAATAACAACGAGGCTTGTGAGAGGCCTCGAGCACAGCCCTACGAGGAGAGGCTGAGGGAGCTGGGATTGTTTAGCCTGGAGAAGAGGAGGCTCAGGGGAGACCTTATTGCTGTCTGCAACTACCTGGGGGGTGGTTGTAGCCAGGAGGAGGTTGCTCTCTTCTCTCAGGCAGCCAGCACCAGCACAAGAGGACACAGCCTCAAGCTACGCCAGGGGAAATTTAGGCTTGAGGTTAGGAGAAAGTTCTTCACTGAGAGAGTCATTGGCTACTGGAATGGGCTGCCCAGGGAGGGGGTGGAGTCGCCGTCCCTGGAGCTGTTCAAGGCAATATTGGACGTGGCACTTGGTGCCATGGTCTAGCCTTGAGCTCTGTGGTGAAGGGTTGGACTTGATGATCTATGAGGTCTCTTCCAACCTTGGTAATACTGTGATACTGTGAACAGGTGGAGACCCTACATTGACAGGTAGCTGATAAAAGGACAGAAGCAAATGAACAAACAAAGCCCCATAGAGAAATAACAGCTTAGATTTTTCCCTTAAGAGAATGTACTGTGATTACTCCTAAGGATTTTTTGTTGTCATACTGTTGAATCATTTGGGATAGGGAAAATAAGGTTTAACTTAGCAAAAATCCACGCAGATGAATCATTTATTACACTGTTCTATAAAGCATCATAGAAAAATTATTCAGCATATTTGGCATGTATGTTTATTCCTACACTGCATGAGTATACATACACTGCCTCTGTAAAAGACTCTCTGCAGGGGGTGGTCTGAGGTGGAAGGATTAATGGGGCGAACATGAGCTTATCCATGCTGGCTTGCACAGACATGTTCCCCTGCTCCCCCTACTCCCGTGCTGGGAGGAGGCAACCATGGGAGCAGAGGGCAAAAGCCCTGGCTTCACCTAGCATGGTGAGGCCTGGCAAAGTGCCATTCTGATTGACTGATCTATGCCACATTAGTGTCAAGCTGGATATTGCTAAAAGAGATAAGCAGGTAGCACAGGGGCTGCTGCCACCTCATTTTGCATCCTGAGTTTTCCTGGAGAGCTTACCAAAACCAGGTTCTAAACACCTGCATGTGGCCAGCCTGCATAGCCAGCCAGACATCATACTGAGACTGCACATCACAAGACTGCCTGCTTGCACCTGAAAGTCTCCTGCTAAAACTAGAAGTCCTGGAGATACACACATCATCCAAAAGATCCAGGAGACAAGGACAGAGATTGTCTGCTTCCTTTCCCCAGAAGTCTGCAAAGAATCAAGTCTCAGCAGCCAGCAAGACAGAGTTCCACATGCTTTGGGTACTGTCTGATTGTCCTGAGATACTTTATACTTTGAGAGTAAATACTTAAAAGCCTCTTCCTATATAATATTTGCCTGTGCCACTTTAAGAAATAAGTGCTGTAGTTTTGACCGTTCCCTGCATGTATAAATTTCCAACCTGTACATTTTTGAACCTGTGAATAAGTTTTCTGGTGAGTTTTAGTGTTAATAAGCAGTTTTCATAGTTATTAACAATCATCGCCTGGATATCAACATTAAGACAGATTATTAATTTTGCATAATCTGTCACAGTTTAGATGACAATATAGTAAAAGAAAATATTAATTGAAATGGTATGATAAGGAAAAGGTTTTGTCTGTCTGTCATAAGCTTCATTAGTATCAGGAGAACACATAAGAACAGTCTCCTAGCATTTCTTAATGTTTTTAATCATTCAGTTCTGTACTGTAGTTATGACAGCAAGATGCTACAAATAATAAAGCCTTATGAAAGTCCATTGTAGGGTCAAAATTAAACCACTGACTGGCTCTAAAGGGAATAATGACCAAAAAAAGCAAGTTCTTGTGTAGAATTTATCCTGCAATGTTTTGCAGACCTTTAGGTATTCTTTTCCCTTTCCTATTTATTTTAAGGATGCAATGAGTGCCACACATTTGCAGGAGTTAATGTTTTAGATTGTAGGTATTCTGGCATTTAAATCAAATATCTAAATTAATCAGACTAGATCCTCTCCAGAGAAAATGGAAGTTGTGCACCTGAACCTATGTGACCCCTATGTAAATTAGGGGGAAAAGAGAGAAAAAAAAAGAGATGAATCATGCAGGGAAGTTAGAAACATCTGAGAAATAATTAATTGTGGTTTAGAATAGTTGTAAGCTAGTACCTCTTGGGGAAAATGTTCTGAAATGGCATTGATAGAGAGGGAGAGACTTGGAAAGCTGTGATGCTGAAAAAGATCTAGAGATGATAGATAGTAGACAGTAAATTAGATATTGAGCTTGCAATGTAAGAGGAAGTCACAAAAAGACTGCACAAGTTTAGGTTGCACACAGAGAAGAAGCATGCTATTGCCTGCATAAGCACTGCTGAAACCACTGCAAGAAGAGTAGGGGCATTTTGTTTTTTACTTTTGGCTATTAAAATGCCACAGGAGTTGAAATAAAGAAGGAAAAACCAACAAACAATCCCAAAACAATAACAAAAAACCTCAATGAATGAAACAACAACAACAGGGGCAATGAAAACACAGCCTGAAATATAGCCCTGTGAGGAGAGGCTGAGGCAGCTGGGATTGTTCAGCCTGGAGAAAAGGAGGCTCAGGAGTGACCTCATTGCTGTCTACAACTACCTGAAGGGAGGCTGTAGCCAGGTGGGGGTTGGTCTCTTCTGCTAGGCAACCAGCAACAGAACAAGGGGACATAATCTCAAGTTGTGCTGGGGGAGGTCTAGGCTGGATATCAGGAGGAAGTTCTTCCCAGAGAATGATTTGCATTGGAATGGGCTGCCCAGGGAGGTGGTGGAGTCACTGTCCTGGAGGTCCCGTGTACCCCAGAAATTTCCTCTCCCTCTGTGGTTTGAATGGGAGAGGAAAAAGGCGCGAACAGACCTGTTTCTCCCTCCCTGCCCTGCAGGCGTGAAGGGGGGAGCAGGGGGGACCCTTACGGCACGAGGAGTGCCCCGTGCCGGGCCCGCGCTGCACTCGGCTGAGGATTGGCTGTGAGCTTTTCGCGCCTAGGCAGTGGTAACGGCTCTTTGTCTAGGAAAGGGTATAAATATCGAGGGGTTCCCGCCTTGGGGGGTTCCCGCCTTGGGGTGCTCCTGCCGTGGAGTTCGCCCCTGCTTTGGATCGCGTTCCCGCCTTGGTGTGCCTGCTTGGAGTTCTTCTCCCCCCACCTGGATAACTTCTACACGGAGCCTTTGACACTCCGAAGACAAGCCCTGAAGGACTTCACTTTAAGCGTCCTTATTGTGTGGCTTATCGCTTCTTAACGACCCTGAAGGTTGCTGAAAAGACCACGGGACAGACCTTTGAATCGCCCTTCTTTTCAAGCCAGCTGTCGTGAGTAGCCTAGGCTCAGCCTATTTTGATAGTGGGGAACGCTATATATATTTATTAGCACAAATCCTTTTCCAGTTACTGACTTAAAATTAGTCAAGTTTACCTGTGGCATCCTATTGTGTAGATATTCTCAAACAACCAAAAAGAACCTGCTAATTAAATCTAAATTATCTCCTGTATATAGTTTTGGGGGCGGGTTTTCGGGAAATAAAATAACTCTATTTTTATAAATTCCTGACTCGGCCTAATTAATTCCTGCCTCCATAACAGTCACCATCCCTGAAGGTGTTCGAGGAAACTCTGGATGTGGCATTTAGTGCCATGGTCTAGTTGAATAGCCAGGGCTGGGTGATAGGTTGGACTGGATGATCTTGGAGGTCTCTTCCAACCTGGTTGATTCTATTCTATCATTCTAACAAAAAATCCCAACAGAAACAAACACGTAAAACTAAAAAGCTGGTAAGATTACTTTCACATGCTAAGTGAACAAACCCTTACAGAATACCTGTCCAGAAATACTTTTCTGATATAAATACCAAATGAGGAAATATTTTGGGGCTGTCATAAAACCTTACTCAAAATGAAATAAGGAGACCAAGAGAAATACACTAATTATGAAGGTACAGGTTGTAAGAACACAGACAGTATCTGCTGAAAAATGTTGCTGGGGGGAAAAAAAGACTTACACGTTCCTGTTCGTGTATCATATATGCAGAATGCAGTCTGATGGTATTTATTATCCCTTCTTTAAGTACCTCAAAGATAAATGTTTGTGTGTGAGCTAAATAGCCAAGATTCCCCTTGGAGAAAAATGCAGACATCCCCAGAGGAAGATTCTTCTCATGCTTAATTAGATATCCATGATAGGTCAGATTAATCACTTTTAGGAACGGACTATGTTGGAGATGCCTACAGTAAATGGCCATTAGACACCTCAATTATTTTGTTTCAAGATAAGTGAGCTGAATTCCATGCAAGACAGTCAAATTATGCTTCATATAAATACTCAATGCAAACATATTAATTCAAACCTTATTGAAAATTAAATGGGAAACAACAATAAATGTTGTGCTGGTAACTTTGTTACATTTTAATTTCACTTAAATGTTGCTCTTTTCACCCTAGTCCTTCTCTGTTATCATTTCTCCTCTCCTATATCTGTTTAGTGTTTAAAATTAGAGATCTGTTATCTATCAATCATATTTAATGTATTATGTGCTAGTCGTGTTGTTGGTGCAAAAATGCATAATGATAGTGCAAGATAAAAATAAGCTAGATAATGGCACAAAAGTATCTCTCGGTGAAGGTCACTTGAAATGAGAGAAATGCTCTGAGAGAAATGGCAGAAGATTTACCTGCAAGATAGGCGTTTTGTGGTACATGACAAGGGTTACTGTGAATTGCTCAATAAGGTCTTAGAAGGTGAAAGCTTGATGATTGTTTTGAATATACATATATTGCAAAGACACTGTTACTTATTTTACACCACAGATATTTGTGTTAGCACCTTGAAATAGATAATGTAACTGCTGGACACATCACATAGATCAATTAGGGATCATCATGAAGCAGAAAGGAGATTTTGGGAGTCTCACCTTAGCCACTTGAAGACACCATTGTAAGGATTCTTGTCTGAGATCTAGGCAATGACCAACTTCAAAAGATATTATCCCCTATACAAGCATTACTCTATGACAAGACTTCAAGCTTTAAACACTGGTTAAATGAATCTCATAGTCATAGTATATGTGAAGTCAGGTCACTGTACTTGAGTTCAAGATTTATGGCAGCAAGAAGGAATCCTTTACACTGCCTAGAAGACACAAAACTGAATTTCCAGCAATTATCTGAAAAATATTTGCTCAAATATATAACCATCAGTCTTGGGTATGGCTGTTTGACATATGGAATATGGAAAGTCTATTATCACAAAAACTACTGCAACACTGCTGTTGTTGAGGGACATTGAGTAGCATGTTCATTTTAGTTGACCTCTGAATATCTGAGAGCACCTACCATATGATCTTCTTTGAACCCAGTGTGTGCATTAGATGATCACCAGCAGAATCTGAAGACCGAAATAAATTTATCCAGAGCACTAGAACATAAGGAATTTTACCTTGGTAGCTTCAAATCTGGATTGCCAACTCTAACCTGGGTCTCTTTAGCTTGGAAAAGATGAGCCTGAGGGATGACTTCATTAATGGTTATAAATATGTGAAGGGTAAGTGCCAAGAGGAGAGAGTCAGGCTCTTCTTGGTGATGCCCAGCAACAGGACAAGGGGCAAGGGGTGGAAGTTGAGGCATAGGAAGTTCCATGTAAACATGAGAAAGTTTTTTCACTGTGAGGGTGGCAGAACACTGGAAGGGGCTGCTCAGGGAGGTTGTGGAGTCTCCCTCTCTGGAGATATTCAAGACCTGCTTAGATGTGCTACTGCGTGACCTGGTATAGGTGATCCTGCTTTGGCAGGGGCATTGGACTAGATAACTTTTCAAGGTCCCTTCCAGCCCTAACCTGTGATTCTGTGATTCCTGCTACTAAATCAAGCAATGAAAATTTAAAAAGAACCTGAGTACACACGCAGATTTCAGAGCACTCAGAATGGTTGATCTTTAAATAGAAAAGGGTTCTCGGTCATAAAAAAAGGAGATCTAATCCCCTATGTAATTCTGAGTTATTATTAACAGTTAGAAAGGCACTTGAACATGTCAAGAATAGAGCAGCTCGATAAAGAAAAAGTTCTGCTGAAACCTCTTGGTTTAAAAACCATCGTGGTAGCCCTTGGAGACTTGCCTTCCACATTAAGATTTGACCCACGGTGTATCTCCTGTTTTAAAGGAACTGCAATGTGAACTGCTTTGGAGAATTACTTTGGTTTGATATTTTTTATGTATTACGATGTGAACCTGCGTTCATGGACTATGGAGTGTTGCAAAAGGCATGAGGATTTGTTTGAAATCTTCATCAATAGCTTGATTTCCCCAGCAGCAGATGTTTTTGTGTTGTCCTGATTTCAGCTGGAAGAAAGTTAATTTTCTACCTAATAGCTGGGATAGTTCTGTATTTTGGTTTTAGGAGGAGAATAACATTGCTAAGATTGATGTTTTAGTTGTTGCTAAGCAGTGTTATAAAATAAATGACTTTTCACCTTCTCACGCTGCCCTGCCAGCAGAGAATAGGAGTACAGAATCAGGTGGGAGGGGACACAGCAAGGACAGCTGACTGAAATCAGCTAAAGAGGTATTCCATACCATAAAATTCCAGACCCCACCAGGAGTACTGTGTGCAGTTCTGGAGCCCCCAACACAAGAAGGATATGGAACTGGTGGAGCGGGTCCAGAGGAGAGCCACGAAGATGATCAGAGGGCTGCAGCAGCTCTGCTATGAGGACAGGCTGAGAGAGTTGGGGCTCTGCAGCCTGGAGAAGAGAAGGCTTCGAGGAGACCTTAGAGTGGCTTTCCAGTATCTTTAGGGAGCCTACAGGAAGGCTGGGGAGGGATTATTTACACAGTCTAGTAATGTGAGGACGAGGGGTAATGGGTTTAAGCTGGAAGAGGGGAGATTTAGACTGGATATTAGGAGGAAGTTCTTTACAGTGAGGGTGGTAAGACACTGGAAGGTTGCCCAGGGAGGTTGTGGATGCTTCCTCCCTGGAGGCATTTAAAGCCAGGCTGGATGAGGCCTTGAGCAGCCTGCTCTAGTGGGAGGTGTCCCTGCCTATGGCAGGGGGTTGGAGCTGGATGATCCTTGATGTCCCTTCCAACCTAAACCATTCTATGATTCTATGAAAATATAATTTCCAGTATATAAATTGGGTGGAATTGGCCAAAGGGTCCTGCAACTCAGGAATTGACCAGAAAGTGGTGAGCAATTGTACTGTGCATCACTTATGATTATTATTACTAATTATTAATGTCCCTTCCTTTTCTGTCCTATTAAACTGCCTTTAATCTGTCCTCTTAAACTGCAATTAACTCAGCCTACTGCTTTTTGCTTATTTTTGGGGGGGTTGTGTGTTTGTTTTGTTTATGTTCTTGTTGAGTTTTTTGGTAGTTTAGGTGGGTTGTTTTTTTGTTTGGTTGGTGATGGTTTTGTTTTTTTGTTTGTTTTCAATTCTCACCCCTATGCCACTGGGGAAGAGGAATGAGTAAGTAGCTATGTGGTGCTTAATCCAACCTGGGATTAAATTATGGAACACTGCGATGGTTTGAGTGTTACCCACCCCCTCACCCCTAGCCCCCCTTATGAAATCACCCAGACTAGACTCAGCCAAGATGGAAATTAAGGAATCAAGCTTTGTATTTACAGCTTAGCACAATATACAAGCAGATATTTACAATATGTACAGCTATGGACAGAAATATACAAGTTGAAAAGGTAATACAGGAATACCACACCCTTCCCAGAAACCAGAGTCCACAGGAGGGGCTCCCAACCACCCTTCCACCTCCTTTCTACCTCTCTACCTTATCCCAGGCTTTGCCTTAAGTTCAAGGTGAGTTTGGAGAATTGGCCTGGGGGAGAGTTAGGAAGCAGAGAGATTAGTTACACAGACAGCAGGTTATGGAGAGAAGTGCAGGCAGCCAGAGCCAGAGAGCAACTCTGTTATCTGTATTTGTGTACTTGGTTTTATACATCTCAGCAAGCCTATGAGTGCAGTAGACATCACCATTGTTTCCTTTTCACAGCCTATAATCCAATTCTTCTCACCAAAATATTCCACCTTCAAACTAGCACAGATACATAGAAATTATACTAGAGAAATTCAACAGGATGAAGCAGAAAGAATTACCCAATAGAAACAGTAAAAAAGTCTTGATCTTAAATGTGTACTGACAAAGTAAAATCCAGTAATAGACAAATTATTTTGATTATTTGTGAATACAGTGGATTAAAAAGCCTCAGATACTAAAAAAGCATGATACTGAGACAATAGCTTATACCTCTGTTTAGGCATAGCACTAAGGATATGTTTTACAACACTTCCAGTGAAGAATGTAAACCTTTGATAGGCATCTAATTTTTCTGTTTTTTATCTGATCCAGCTAACATAAGGGAAATTTTACTGGTTCCCCTCTGGTTTATCTTCTCACGTTTCTGAAAAAGCAAGGTATGTATGAGAAGAATAAAAGGTACAACCAAGGCACAGGAATTTTGAAAAGCTCAGTTTTCAGCAGCAGTTGTGGACACAACACACACACACACACAAAATATCATAGTGAAACATTTGGCACTCATATTCAGCTAAGAGGCTGGTGTCACAGAACAGGACCCAGATAAATGTAGAGTGATAAGCAGGGAGCTGCTTAAAGGCATAACGTTCTCAGCAAAGAGCTGCCTGGACCCAGGCAACATAGAAAAATTGGAGAAAAGTTGTGAGTGTCTTAAGTAACTTTCAAACCCCTCCAAGAACAACATAAAATGGTATGTGTTGCCCAAAGTGTTCTCACAAAGATAGTAAATGAAAGACTTCCAGTAAAATGAATAGAAAATGAGCATGTTTCCTTTGACAGCTAAATTTGGATGCCTTCTGTACTTTTAGGAAAACTTAGGAAGTGAGGGAAAAACAAACAGCCTTCTCACTCAGTGTTACAACTAAACATCCCAGAGTTTTAGGTGGTTTCCTGAGAGCTACACTCCATATTGTGTCTGGGGATGTTGCATGTCTTTAAATGCTGTAAAGAAGAGTCTTTTTTTCTGATCACTTTATTGTGACCAGGCAGCATTCCATAAGAACTGGTAATTCTTAGAACTTGAATCCTCCTTCCAGGGAAGCATAAGTGTAGCTTGTACAATCATTTCCCAGGAGACAAAATAGATCTTCAGACCGTGTGAAAGAGCTTGTCCCTTACTGCTTCAAGTATTAGACATCACTATGTTTAAGAGACATGTTTCATTCTAGTTTTCTCTTTCTTTTCTATCACTTTCTTTTCTATCACTCTGATTCTTTGCACATAAACTTTGAGTTCTGGAGTCTTTTTGTTTAAGAATGTAATCATTTATTTTTTCATGTAAAAAGGTAGGTAGCAGTTGAAAAGTTTTCACTGCAGGACTTGATTGCTTGCATTGATGGTCTTGCATGAAAGGTATCTTTCACAAGATTTGCTACTTGAGGGATTTTGGTGCCTTTCTTGAATTGTACCTAACTGAAGTGAGTCTTAACTAATGCTGGGCATCTGAGCCTAAACCCTCAAGCCCATCAGGACTTAATCTGTACCCTCCTTGTGGCGGAGGGGGATTCTGCCCTTATCGCCCGTGTGTGGCGAAGGGGAGAAATTAACTAATGCGAGAGAATATTTATAAAAATGTATATATTTATTAAACTTCAATATTTGTCAACTCTCGCCACCCCCAACCACTGAACTTATAATATTAATATCTATTCGTACACGGTTATGAAGACATTAAGGGTATAATCACAAATGGCTAATAACTATAATACAATGACTAGCATAGGACTATTCACAGAGTTTTCCCCGCGGCTACTGCCGCTTGGGGTCTATATACTGTTTGCCCAGCAGAGTGGGCTGAAAGTTTTCTGCTCTGTGGCAGGCACAATAGGAATTAAAGAGATATTTACTCACTATTTTGACTAATTATAAATCACCCTCCGGGCTACGCCACAGCCTCTGTAAAGTGTCCAACTCCTTAGGGTCTTCGCCCGTGGACTCCAAGGCTGGAATACTCCCGGCTTCAGGGGTGATAGCCTCTCACCCGTAGCTGCTGGGTCCCTCCGGCGGCTGCGTCCAGGGAGCTCGTAGGCAGCACTTGCAGGTGCAGATGTGCAGACGAATAGGTCTGCTCCTGGTATCTCGTGGCTGTGGCACACACCAGGGAATAAGGCAATGGGCGTGCAGAGGGATGCACGGCTGCACGGGGAGTCTGAGCTCCGTAAAGGCAGGCTTGAGTGCATGCACCGGCAAGCGAAAGAGGAACGCTGCCACGTGAGTGCACCTCTAGTTATGAACTGTGGGCCGAGATCGATGGTCTCATTGGCCACCAATAACCAATCGGGCTTGCAGCCAGTCAATCTTGCCATAATAGGCAAGGAGCCACAGGCCTGGACTTTCCAAACATGGGGCTCACATGGGCCTAGCACCTGGCAAGCGTGAGCTGAGCATGTGGGGGCTTCCACAACCTAAAGCCTGGGCAGGCCAGACTCCACGTGGCTCCAGGCCCGTTGTGCCCCTCTGTGCTGGCCATGTGCTCACCCCTGACTAAAAGCAGGAAAAACATGTCCAGGCAGAGCAAGGCATATGCAGGTCTGATTTCGGGCCTATGGGCCCTCCACGACACTCCTTTGGACATTTTTTATTGCCCAATTGAAGCTTTGACTATGCTTAACTGAGTATGATGGATTTTCTGCATGCATTTTCCTGTTTTATCACTTAGGAGCCTACAGCATTTGTTGTACGACTAACACCTGGCAACATGTAAAAATTGAGCTCTGCAATGTACCATTAATCAGTTTGTTTATCATAGTAGTATCATAGTATCATCAGGGTTGGAAGAGACCTCACAGATCATCAAGTCCAACCCTTTACCACAGAGCTCAAGGCTAGACCATGGCACCAAGTGCCACGTCCAATCCTGCCTTGAACAGCTCCAGGGACGGCGACTCCACCACCTCCCTGGGCAGCCCATTCCAGTGGCCAATGACTCTCTCAGTGAAGAACTTTCTCCTCTTTAGTTATTGTTTTAGTGCACCAGACTTTAGCCCTGATGGTGAAAGATAAAGGCTCCATAAGCCCAGATCGTATGCATAATTAACTACCAAAGAAAAGAACTACTAGTGGTAATTAAGAACATATATGGAACTAACCAACAATAAGATCAAATGGTATAGAACAGGTAATTTATGGATTAATGGATATTTCCTTAGAAATATGAAATCAAATCATTAATTTTGAGATTCTTTAATGTGTATTTTAAGTACTTAAAATTTAAACTGACAGCAAAAGAAAAAAAGCTCAATGTTGTCCAAAAAGAGGAGAGAAAATACACTTTTTTAATTTCCAAACTTTATCCTTAGCCAATGAGCTTTTTAAATTAGAACATTATTCTAAAATTGCATCCCTGGAGGTGTTCAAGAAAAGCCTGGATGAGGCACTTAGTGCTGTGGTCTAATTGACTGGATAGGGCTGGGTGATAGGTTAGACTGGGAGATCTTGGAGGTTTCTTCCAACCTGGTTGATTCTATGATTCTTTGTAGCCCTAGCTCAGTTTTCTGTATATTGCAAAGGTATTTAGCTTAATCTTCAAGGTTCCACTGTATGATTTTTGTTGTTCACCATTCTTAAGCTAGGTTAAATGTGAATTACTGTAATAAATAAGAGTATTACTTGCAGAGCATTGTACCACTGATCTTGCTAAATCATAGAATCAACCAAGTTGAAGAGACCTCCAAGATCATCCAGTCCAACATAGCACCCAGCCCTAGCCAATTAACTAGACAATGGCACTAAGTGCCTCAGCCAGGCTTTTCTTGAATACCTCCAGGGACAGTGAGTCCACCACCTCCCTGGGCAGCCCATTCCAATGGCAAATCACTCTCTCTGTGAAAAACTTCCTCCTAACATCCAGCCTATATCTTCCCTGGCACAACTTGAGACTGTGTCCCCTTGTTCTCTTGCTGGCTGCCTGGAAGAAGAGACCAACCCCCACCTGGCTACAGCCTCCCTTCCTGATTAAACTTCTTCCTAATTAAACAGTTCTTTTTGTTTGCTTGTTTTCTTTCAGCTAGTGAGATTGTTTTAAATATCATTACCTATTTGGTTTTAGAACTTCTGTGAACAAAATTTTCACTGTATCTGTGAAACTCACAGAATAAATTAAATGTGAATACTCAGTCTTGGGCATATCTCCCAATTACATGCACCTGTGTTGGGTCAATTAGCCTTCCTAATTCTTAGGTACAATAAATGGCCCATGAGTGTTCTCCATTAATTAAAATACTATCAGCCTTTTCTGAGTGCATTTCTAATGTATTCTATCTACAACAACTTTGAGGACAACTAGTCTTGGATGGACCTCTGGCTGTTAATTTGCTTTTTAAACTTACAGTCCTGCCCTGCTGGACTACTCCTTCTTTCTCTTTTTCATAGTATCACAGTATCATCAGGGTTGGAAGAGACCTCACAGATCATCAAGTCCAACCCTTCACCACAGAGCTCAAGACTAGACCATGGCACCAAGTGCCACATCCAATCTTGCCTTGAACAGCTCCAGGGACGGCGACTCCACCACCTCCCTGGGCAGCCCATTCCAGTAGCCAATGACTCTCTCAGTGAAGAACTTTCTCCTCACCTCAAGCCTAAACTTCCCCTGGCGTAGCTTGAGGCTGTGTGCTCTTGTTCTGGCTCTGGCCACCTGAGAGAAGAGAGCAACCTCCCCCTGGCCACAACCACCCCTCAGGTAGTTGTAGACAGCAATAAGGTCACCCCTGAGCCTCCTCTTCTCTAGGCTAAACAACCCCAGCTCCCCCAGCCTCTCCTCATAGGGCTTGTGCTTTTTGCATGGTGGGGTTTTTTTTCTGTGAAATACAGCTTTTGTTTTACTAGCTACTGTGAGGACTGTATATGAGCACACCTATATGAGCATAACCAGCTTGAATATAACCAGATTTTGTACTGTAACATTTTTTCTTATGAATGAATGGTTGGTGTTGCTGATGTTGTTTAATTTTGATTGTAAAGGCAGATTAGTCCTCTCTTTAATGGTCTTACTTGATGTCTGTCTATCCAGAAAGTAATTTTCTTGCAAGGATGCAATGCATAGGCTACTGTAGAATATTAATACTTATGAGTGTTAGAAATGCATGCTTAAATCTTACTTATGTGCTCATGACCTTTCTAACACAATGATTTAAGAGAGTTTTGCAGATTAACTTCTTTATTCAGCACTCTCAGAAAACTCTCTGCTTAAAAAGCACCCTTCCAACTCTCAATGATTTTGTTTAATGATGCAATTCAACTTTTGTTGAAGGATCATTTTTAAAAAGCCATACTGCTAAGTATGGCTTTATAAATTATTTATAGAGAATTGCTGAGACAATATCTTGCTTGGTGAGTTTCTGGTGTCGGTACCACTGAATTATCCACAGAAATTAAGTCAACAAAGTTTATTCTTTTCTTATTCTTTTCCAGCATCAAACTTCAGTCTAAACTCATACCAAAAGGCATTTTAGATTTTTATGCAGAAATATTTTTCATTGCCAAGTGGAAGAAAAAAATATTTCATTTATATGTTGCTTCTATTCCTAATTAGCAATTTTAAAGCAGGCAGTTGTGCAGTAGGTACAAGTATTCAGTAGACAGGTTTATAATACTGTCATCTAGGAGTTATGAAAATCTGAGCAAAACTACAGAATTACATAAAATAACTAAGTCAACCTACATGTAAGTAGGAATTAACAGAAACACTTAAATGGAGACATAGACCTTTTAATTCTATTTTCAAGTATCTTTTAATTGTCATTTTATTGACCAGTTTCATGGTAATTTCCAGGTTTCAATGCAGTGTGTTATTGACATTAGGAGGAATTTCACTGGGAGCATCTTGCACAGGGTTTTCCTGAGATCCCTCCCTATCTGTTGCCATGACAACTCAACCATTCTTTCTAGAGAGGTTGTTTTCCTCTATTTTTCTGTTTCCAGAAAAATAATTTCAAAGCTTTATTTTTGCAAGTATTAGAAGGGGGTGAAAAGAAACCACAAAACTCCAAAAAAAAAAAGAGAGGTCAAAATCAATCTAAACCCCAGTGCATTCTAGATGGATTTTCTGGGTCACCAATGACTAAAGGAAGGAAGGCTTGGAGTCACTTTCTGTAAGAGTTTTTAGTTTCTTCATGCATTGTCAGTTGTATGAGATGTTCCAACTTTGTGTACAAAAGATTCAAAAGGTATCTCCTTTTTCTTACATTTGAGAAAAAAAAAAAAGGATTCTCAAGAGGGGTTTTTCGTGAGCCATAAACCTTGGAACATACTTGTGTTTAAGAGACAGGATCTGAGAATGTTACCTGTGTCAAGTGTCTTAGGCTACTTAACATATGCAGAGTTTTCCTGGACCTAACTGCTACCTAACTTCAGTTTAAGTTCTCTTGGGAACAGGAATTATGGGTAATAACCTTTCTTTGCATGATCGAGGCATAGCTAGCACAAACCAAAAGAATTATGTTTCTTTTAACACGCAGTTAGACTACAAAAGTCTCCATTCTTCCAGCACAAAAAGTGAGATGAGTTCATACCAGGGAGCACAGAATACTTTTCAAGAAGAGGAATGCATAGAATCATAGAATGGTTTAGGTTGGAAGGGACCTCAAGGATCATCCAGCTCCAACCCCCTGCCATAGGCAGGGACATCTCCCACTAGAGCAGGCTGCTCAAGGCCTCATCCAGCCTGGCCTTAAATGCCTCCAGGGAGGAAGCATCCACAACCTCCCTGGGCAACCCGTTCCAGTGTCTTACCACCCTCACTG
>WAAF01000286.1:26231-117621 GCA_013400475.1 Tricholaema leucomelas | reverse complement strand
ACCCAGACCCCCAGGTCCTTTTCCTCAGGGCTGCTCTCAGCCATTCACCACCCAGCCTGTATCTGTGCCTGGGATTGCACTGACCCTTATTTTTTTGTTGTTGTTGTCCTTTCTATTTTTTTTCTTCTTCTGAGGCATTTTTGGGTAATTAGACTTTTACCTGAAAAATAAAATAACCCTACACAAAGGGAATGAGATTTGGAAACCTATGTTAATGAATAACACAAAGGTAATGTTATATGGAGACAATCTAATTTTTAAAGATGGTCTAATATTAATTTCTCACATATGAAATTCAATTTATTATCAATTTTGTAGCCTTCACTGACAACTCCTTGTATTTTTTCGCCGGGGAGGTTGGGCTTGATGACCTCTAGAGGTCCCTTCCAACCACCACCATCCTATCATGCCATGATGCTATGATTCTTTGGCCATATTACTTTCATTTTATTGCTAAATCAGAAATAAAGAACAAATGTATCATCTCTTTCTCTGGAGCTAAATCTCTAGAATCAGCATTTTCTCTATAGGTGATTAAGTCTTATATGAAGAATACCAGCAATCACAAGATCACAGGATATCAGGGGTTGGAAGGGACTCAAGGAGATCATTGAGTCCAACCCCCCTTCCAAAGCAGGACCACACAATCTAGCACAGATCACAGAGGAACACATCCAGATAGGCCTTGAAAGTCTCCAGAGAAGGAGGCTCCACAATCTCTCTGGGGAGCCTGTGCCAGTGCTCTGTGATACTTACAGTAAAGAAGTTCCACGTTGTGCTGAGGTGCAACCTCTTGTGCTGCAGTTTACACCCATTGCTCCTTGTCCTCTCCCAGGGAGCAAGTGAGCAGAGCCTGTCACCCCCTTCTGACCAGCCCTCAGGTGTTTATTTATCAAATCCCCTCTAAGTCTTCTCTTCTCCAGACTAAAAAGTCCCAGGCCCCTCAGCCTCTCCTCATAAGCCATGCCCTCCAGTCCCCTAATCATCCTCACAGCCCTCCGCTGGACCCTCTCCAGCAGATCCCTGTCCCTCTTAAAATGGGGAGCCCAAAACTGAAGGCAGTATTCAAGATGAGGTCTCACCAGGGCAGAGTAGAGGGGAAGGAGAACCTCCCTTGATCTGCTGAACACGCTCTTCCTAATACATCGCAGGATCCCATTGGCCCTTTTGGCCACAAGAGCACATTGCTGTCCCATAGTTAACTTGTTATCCACCAGCACTCCCAGGTCTCTCTCCACAGGGCTGCAGCAGATCATCTTGCAGTAATACCTTATAGGAAAGTTTAAGGTCGCGTGAGGAATACAAAATAATATTCTTGAAATAGTAAACCCAAGTATTACAATTTGCTTAATGTAAAACAGGGAAAACATAAACAACTGTAAACATTCAGACTCTAAAGAGAAGTCTATTATATGAGTTGCTATTTTCATTTATATCCATGGCAACAAAGTCAATCTTCCTGTATTAAAATCTGCTCCAGTTTCTATCCTGTTCATGATTTTGCATCAAAGTAAATCTGATTTAATCTTAAAATGGGCACTCTAAGAAATGCAACTTTTGTCTTCAATAACTAAGCTATGAAAACTCTTAATTAGTGGATTTCCTGAGTGTAAATTTGTAAAATACATTCCCAGTTCACAGAATGAACACTTCCTGCAGATGGTCAGGAGAACATATTCGACATGGCCAACATTTAGTAGGAAAACAATGCCAAAATAACAGTTTTGTAAATGCTCAGAAGACTATGGAATTGTATGCAGTCCTGTGACTACAGAAAAAGCTTCAGGTGTTCTGAAATGGACTTTAAATGAACAAAAGAATCAATTTGTGAATATGTGAATACTTTGAGATTTCTAAATAAAGAAAAATGGAATTTCTCTGAATCTTATTTTAATAATATTTTGGTACTGTCCTGGTAGGGCATAAATCCTGCCAGGCTGGTTTAACCCTTGCTCTCCTCCTTCTGTTGCAGGGGAAATCCTCAGGAAGTTGAGTCAGATGAGCAAAGCCTTGAGGGCTAGGGAGCTTAGCACCATGTGCCAGGTGTCTCATTCTGCCCTCACTGTGCCTGTGTGGTCAAAGGAGGCACAAAGCTTTGAATTCATTGGCCAGAACAATGGTGCTAGTGTCTATTGGCCAGTTTGATTTTCAAAATGAAGTATTTTAGTGCTAGTGTCTATGAAAACTGTGCCTTTCTGCATTCAGCCTTTCTGCACCTGCCTTCCTTTGCCTGCACTGAGCCTTCCTGCCTCTCCTCATTTGCAGCTCTTTAAAGGCAGCCACATGTTGCAGCTAGCACCAGTGGCTTAACAGCATCTTCTTTCCTCTGCCTGAAATATATGTATTTTACCCTGGGATCATCACGAGTTCGAAAGCATCTTTGATACAGGAGACTTACTCAGGGACCAAAAGCATCATGAGTACCTATGCTGGAGTGAATGCCAAGACTCCCTAAGCATAGCTAGAATTTTTCCTGGTTTTGCATTCCTATTTTCCAAGTCCTGATTGTTTAAACTGTTTAATTCCGTGCAATTGCTTCCTGTCAACTGAAATCNTCCATTCTTTCTTGGGACTGGGGTAAGGTTGAGAGGGGTAGGGGGAAGGTGAGGGGGTGGTTGAGAGCCCCTCCTGGGGACTCAGGTTTCTGGGAGGGGAGCTGTGTTTCTGTATTGCCTTTTACCTTGTATATTTCTGTCTATAACTGTATATACTGTAAATATCTGCTTGTAAATTGTGCTAGCTGTAAATATAAGCTTCATTCAAATTTCCAGAGCCGACTGAGTCTAGTCTGGGTGATTTCTAAAGTGTGTGGGGAGGGGGCGGGGGACACATCCAAACCATCCCAATTAATAATTCAGAACAATTATTGATTTCCAATACAGGTACTAAAACCCACATGTTAAATTAAACTATTTAAAATAATTTACATTATCTGCTATTCCAGCTTTATTCTATCCTAACTGATCTCTTAGAAAGCTAGAGTAGATCAGATGGTAGGGGGTATTTTGTGAAGAGCAGAATGTATTTGTACAATGTAGCTGTCATATTTATCTCTAAGTGACAAATATGGAGGCTTTTTAAAAATTGCCTTTCAAGTTTGTGTATGTTGATTCTTTTTTTAACCTTTAGAGTGTAAAATAGCACTGATGACAGCAAAATAGCAAAGGAAATTAAATCCAACTAGATTGTATAGTTCAACCAGAATGCCATAGTACATTTTAAAACAAATCTGAGTGTTTTACCCTATTCACTTTTCAGTACTCTCCTCTGAGGACAGACTGAAAGAGTTGGGGCTGTTCAGTCTGCAGAAAAGGAGGCTCCAAGGTGACCTCATTGTGGCCTTCCAGGATCTGAAGGGGGTCTACAAAAAAGCTGAGCAGGGACTTTTTTAGGTTATTAAGGAGTGACAGGACTAGGGGGAACAGAGCAAAGCTGGAGGTGAGTAGATTCAGAGTGGACATGAGGAGGAAGTTCTTTACCCTGGGAGCGGTGAGAGCCTGGACTGGGTTGCCCAGGGAGGTGGTTGAGGCCCCATCCCTGGAGGTGTCTAAGGCCAGGCTGGATGAGGCTGTGGCCAGTCTGTTGTAGGGTAGGGTGTCCCTGCCCATGGCAGGGGGGTTGGAACTAGATGATCCTTGTGGTCCCTTCCAACCCTGACTGATTCTATGATTCTATACTTCAAAAGATACAGTTCTGTACACTTTCTTTAGATGACAGTTATTCTCAATTTCTTTCTCATTTGTTGTGATAAAATGGAACATTTCTATGCATAGTGACCCCATTTGCTTATGGATTTGTGCCCTCTTCTTTCACAGCACAATTATGGTCATTATATTCAGATTATCTCTCTCTTTGTTTTTTATTATTACACACTGCTTCTTTTATATTTCGGAATGCTCCTACAACTTGTGAAAAATAACTCTTAATTTAAAATCTTATGGGACTTTTGACACTGAAAATGTTATTTAAGGCTTGTCTTCCTCTATAAGGCCCTGAAACTCCCTTCCTTGACACCTACACGTATAGTATTTGTGATCTATCAGCCATTTCACAGTCATGCACAATTCTACTCAGATCACCATTACTGCCCAGCAAATCCCCACCCCAGGGTCTCAGAGCTCCAACCAAAGCTTGCCCTCAGCTCTCAGGGGCTGCTGGACAGAAGAATTTTGCATGGCTCCCTGACAAAAAATTGAAAGGGGAAGCAGCTGCCCCAGCACCCAGCTGAAGAACCTCTCTGGGAAGTGCTCAGAAGTTGGATGCAGGCAGCAGGAGGAAAAACCTTTTCCAGGAGCAAAAAGCTCTTCCCCAGCAACCAGAAACTCTTCCCCAGGAGCAAAAAACCTTCCCCAGGAGCATAAACTCTTCCCAAGAGGAAAACCTTCCTAGGAGTAAAAAACTTCCCCAGGAGCAAAAAAACCTTCCCCAGGAGCAAAAGCTCTTCCCCAGGAGCAAAATATTCCTAGGAGCAAAAAAAATTCCCCAGGAGGAAAACTCTTCCCCAGGAGGAAAAGCCTCCAGGAATTAAAAACCAGGATATAATAATTTCTGGATATATGCTGTCTCTAGAGTACAGCACATCAAAATGCTTACCACTAACAATGATCCTCATCACCCCCTTCTCTTCAGTTAATACTTTCTGGTCTTTGTATCATGCAGAAACGAGTCTTTGTGTATGTGTGGACAGCTTGCCATTTGTGATGGTTTGAGTGTCACCCACCCCCCTCATTTAAGAAAATCTTAAGATTAGACTCAGCCGAGCTGAAATGAAGCTGTATTTACAGCTTAGCACAATGTACAAGCAGATATTTACAACATATACAGCTATAGACAAAAATAAATACAGAAACACAACAGCTCTCCCAGAAACCAGAGTCCCCAAGAGGGGCTCCCAACCACCCTTCCACCGTCTCCCCACCCCTCTACCTTATCCCAGACTTTGCCTCACATTCAAGGTGAGTTTGGGGAATCGGCCAGGGAGGTTAGGAAGCAGAAGGTTTAGTCACACAGATGGTTGGAGAAAGAAGCTCATGCAGCCCCAGAGCCCAAGAGCAACTCTATTATCTACGTTTGTGTTCTCGTTCTTACCCATCTCAGCAAGCCTATGAGTGAAGTAGACATCACCATAGTTTCCTTTTCACAGCCTGTAGTCTAATTCGTCTCACCAAAATATTCTAGCTAGGCTCAAACTAACACACCATTGATATTGCTTATGTTCTTCACTCTCTAAAAGACAAAAAAAAGCACCCCAAGCATATCACAAAAGCAGAGATTTTGAAAGTAATACTTTAGCATGAAAAGAGTAAAATTCACATTTAATTTCTGACTTTGATTTTGTTAAAGATAGTTTTAGTTGGAAAAGGACATCTTGCAAACTTTCAACAAGTAGCTTAGCCTTCTCATTAGTTCTTACTACAAGAAAAACTAAGTTTTTATTTTCTAAGAAGCTTCATTACAGAAATATTGTTCACTCTTTCAGAAATTTGGCAAAGCAGTTACACAAACTCTGTTATAAGCATAGATGCAGATGTTCCCCGAGTTTCAATTTGCACCCAGCAGAATAAATAGGCACGAAGGAAGAAAAGAGTAAATTAGCTGGCAGAATTTGAATGGCCTAATGGAAATCAAAACATTTACTAGAGCAGCTTTGGCGTGATTAACGGTTCTAAAACACATTACTTGCTATAACAAAGTAAATTAGCTCCTTTTGTAACTAATTACTTGTAAGTTACAGGATCTTAACATTTGGTCATTGTGCTTTATCTTTTAATCTAGAAATTCAGAATCTGAAATTGCATTTTGCATCAGAGCATCATGAAAACTTAAGCAGCCACTCATGTACTAAGATCATGTTGGCATTCTACATTATAATTTTCTACCAAGCAAACCTCTTTTTAAGAACTGTAAGGTGATGCATTCTTTTCCTGTTTTTCAAAATACTGCTGGAATATTTACATAAACAAATTTTAATATGAGTAGTCTTAGTATGAGTGTAAACCTTATAGCCTCAGACCAAAAAAGGGAAGGTCAAGATGGAGAAATACAAATGCCCAGAAGGGAAGTAAGCTTTCCAAAGGTCTACTAAAAAAGCAGAATTCAGCAGTAGGCTAGCCTGGGAGAGGTTTAAATTCTATATTATATATAAACATAGAATCATAGAATCAGTCAGGGTTGGAAGGGACCACAAGGATCATCTAGTTCCAACCCCCCTGCCATGCCCAGGGACACCCTACCCTACAACAGGCTGGCCACAGTCTCATCCAGCCTGGCCTTAAACATCTCCAGGGACAGGGCCTCAACCACCTCCCTGGACAAGCCATTCCAGGCTCTCACTGCTCTCAGGGTGAAGAACTTCCTCCTCATGTCCACTCTGAATCTCCTCACCTCCAGCTTTGCTCTATTCCCCCTAGTCCTATCACTCCCTGATAGCCTAAAAAGTCCCTGCTCAGCTTTTTTGTAGGCTCCCTTCAGATCCTGGAAGGCCACAATGAGGTCACCTTGGAGCCTCCTCTTCTCCAGACTGAACAGCCCCAACTCTTTCAGTCTGTCCTCATAGCAGAGCTGCTCCAGCCCTCTGATCATCCTTGTGGCCCTTCTCTGGACACGCTCCTGCATGTCCACATCCCTCTTGTAATAGGGGCTCCAGAACTGCAGGCTATCTCTGTTAAAAAGCAGTTGCAGCATAAAGATGAGTGAAGTCCATATTTAAAAACTAAGTTAAAGAGAAGGATAACTGACTTATTTAAAAAAAAATACCTGAGGTAAGTCATCCATTTTAATGATCCAGATAAGATTCAGAAAGCAAAAATGGAAAGGAAAGAAGACCTCTTAAAAATACACATGTGAAGACATGTGTATGGTAGTATGATATTCCTGACAAAAACTGACACATGACTGGCTTCCTAGAAGAGAAGAACAACTGGGAACATATGCAACAAAAAAAGAGAAGTAGGAAAGATATCTAGTGGATAAATATGTTTTATAGTCTACTAAAAAAACCCACAGAGCTATTTCAAGGCTGTCACGAGCTGGTCAGTGACCACATTCTCAGAAATGCAATTCAGACCCAAACCAGAGCCAAGCACCAAGCAGCTTTATTGGCCATACAACAAATTCACAACTGTAAAGGAGAGAGAAAGATAAAGACGGGAAGGAAAGAAAAAATCAGGTGATAGCTACCACCAGCTGCAGTTTCATGAAGGCTGGTTTGTCTTCTATCTCACTGGGGGAACATTCCACCCAAAGTGGAGCTCCATGGAATCTAATTTATCATTGATGTAAATAGCAGCACCCCCTCCCCTTTTCCCCTGTCTGTCCCTCTTGAAGAGTCTATAACCATCTATCCCTAAGCTCCAATCGTGAGATCCATCCCACCATGTCTCTCTGATGCCAGTGACATCATAACCTGGCAAGATTGGACGTGGCACTTGGTGCCATGGTCTAGCCTTGAGCTCTGTGGTGAAGGGTTGGACTTGATGATCTGTGAGGTCTCTTCCAACCCTGATGATACTATGATATTTGCAATTCTTCCTGTTTATTCTCCATGCCCTTTGATTAGTGTAGATTTCAGTTGTGTCTCTATTGGAGCTGACTTACTGGATGACTGAGCACTCTTTTCTCAGTCTGTGCTTCAACCTTAGGGTCAGATCCCACCTGTCTATGCTTAGACACCTCTGTAGCTGTCAACCTATCTCTACTCCTCATGTCGTCACTGCCATGTAGATTACTATGTGATGTTTGCCTGTTGGCAGCTACTACCTGAAGGAGATCTGGCTTGTCTCTACAAGACTTCAACTGCATTATTTTGTTCCTAGCATGTTTCTCAGCAGCAGGTTGAGAGCTCTTACTAGTCCCCCATTGCTCCCACACTGGTGTGTCCTCCCATGGCTTGCCACGCGGAAGCCTGATGACTTTATCCCCCTTTCCCTTCACACCCCACATAAAACCCTGTCATTTAGCCCTGCAATCTCCTCCACAAAGACTGTTTTCCCTCTCTGAGAGAGGTGTCTCTCATTTGGTGTCAACAACCCTGGTGCTGTACGGATTGTACCATTGCGAATGGTACAATTTGTGGTGGTGACACCATCCACAAAGCCATGTAGTAAAGGACTGTATTTGTCTGCTTAATCCAGTGTCTCTGCTGACCGCTGGAATAACAGAAGAAAGGGTGATTTGTATTCCTGAGTCTCGTACCACTTGTCCCAAGGCCCTGAAGTATTTTTTGATTGCTCTAGGACTACTAGTCATTATTTCTTCTCCTCCTATATGGAAGATCAATAATGGATAGTAGTCCATAGAGTGTACTAGGCTAGGAATTTTCCTAGCATCATCCCTAATCGAGGCTCCAGGTAGGCAGCACACATCCTTATGAGAGGGGTCTGCCCCACATAGGGGTCCCTCTGTTCCTCTCAGAACTAATGGCTTATGATTCTGTCCCAGAAAAGAAAAAAAAACCCAGGACAGTACATGTATTTTCTTTTTATCTCTCCTTATCCCTTTATTAGGTACTTTGTGGTGAAGACTTCTCATTCAGGATCTTTGAATAGTGAAACGTGGTTCAAGAACTTGATATGGTATTTATTGACAACCTGTAGAAATTGAGTTTGGTTCCATTACTGCCAAGTAAAGCATGGCAGAAAAGCTCTATAAGTGAAAAGTTCCTGAAGTCAGTAACTTTTACAGTCTCTACGAAGACTATAGAAAAAAGATCTATACTAGGTGGATATATTCCTGGATGTAATCTTCTTATTGACATTAGAATTTTCACATTCTTTAGTTTCATCTCTTAAAATGGAAGTGCTGCTCACCTGTTTTATTTTTAGTATAATTACACAATATCAGCACTATTAAATAGTTTTAATGTAAAGCTTTTAAAGTAACCATTAGTAGTTCTGAGTCAACCAGGACAGCTGACTTGAGTTGACTTACATGTGTATCCCACACTATGGGCATTACACTCAGTATAAAGGAGGAAGCTTGCTAAGAAGAAAGGAGCCTCCTATTTGGGTTTCTCCTCATCTTTCTTTTGAGAGCCATTTTCCTGTATATCATGGCTGCTATAGTTTTGCTGGTCTGAATATAGCTTTATATTAAACAGAATAACTTGAGAAGGTAGCAGTCTTCCTTAACTCCAAAAATAGTATGTGTTATCAGTTTTGGTACCAATAATCAGATAAATGGCTACTAAAGAGATAGCGAAGTTATTCCCAGACTAAATTTACAACATTATGTTCAATTAAGATAGCCTGATTGCTACATGAAACACTGAAGTAAAATTCCAGGAGACAGAGCTTATTTCACTCTAAACACAAATGACTATAAGTTAAGTGTAGATAGTATTGTTTATTTAAACTAAATATGTTATTGAAATACAGAGGTTGTAGAGGAATTTCTCAAAGAGAATGGACATGTGAGCAATCCTGCCCTCTTAGCTGATTATCAAAGAGTTGCTGTGAATTCTGCAAAGGGATCGTGAAGAGTGTGCCTGTGTGATAAACATGTAGCAGTACAAGGAATAATAACGTGCAGACTGAGCATTTGGACCTTGGTTCCCACAGCTTCAGGATGCCTTATGTGGGGAAGGGAAGAGATAGTGGACATCTGGTTAATGAGAAAAACAAGACATGATGGATGTAATAGACTGGGTTGTTCTTGCTTAGTTTATACTAATGTGTAGGTGTGTGCTCTATGCTCAAGACTATATAAATGGAGTCAGAATGAACAATAAAGGTCTCCAGTGGGATTTACATTGAGTCGTGTGGAGTCCATGTAGCATTGCTCTGATCATATTGGTCTGTTCAGCTTTGTCCGTTGATCTGCAGGAAGAGGTAAGATATTTATTCAACAGAATAACAGTTAATGCTGTTATTTACTTCAGTTCTTGGTTTCTTGTTAAATAAATGTCTATAAATATATAAAGTCTGACTGTGTTCACACAGAACAAATTCAGGAGTAAAGTTCATAAAAATGGGGAAAATATAAATCATAAATGCTATGTAGTTATACACCACTGTAAATCCTGAGGGTTTGAAGAGATTCAGAGAACTAATACGGCATTAAAAAAAAAAAAGAGGTGGTTTTCTTGTGTCAGATGATTAATGATATAGACTGACAACTGCCTGCTAATAGATATTGCATCTGAGCCACCAGATTGCCTCAGAAACCTGTTGTGAGAACAAAAAGTCCTCCATCCCTTTTCCAGACTTGCTGGTATCGCATCATGAAAAGCTAAGAGATACATATCATGAGAGTTTATAACATAGCTAAATCCTGTTCACTATTTTTCTGGCTGGTCAGAATGAAGCCATTTGCCTTGTGTAGAAATACTGGCATGAGTCAGTGGCATTTGAGTAGCTTGTTTTGGCAAAAACAAATAAACAAAAACTCACTCTGCTATGTTAGATCTCAAAACAGCCTCAGGAAAAGAAAACATTGTTAAATATGTAGTAAAGTCCAAGTTCTTTTAGACAGGAAAGGCTCTGAACTTGAGCCAGCAGTGTGCCCAGGTGGCTGAACATGAGCCAGCAGTGTGCCCTGGTGGCCAGGAGGGCCAATGGTGTCCTGGCCTGCATCAAGAATGGTGCATCCAGCAGGAGCAGGGAGGTCATCCTGCCTCTGTACTCTGCACTGGTTAGGCCACTCCTTGAGTACTGTGTCCAGTTGTGGGCCCCTCAATTTAAGAAGGACATTGAGATGCTTGAACGTGTCCAGAGAAGGGCAACGAGGCTGGTGAGAGGCCTCGAGCACAGCCCTACGAGGAGAGGCTGAGGGAGCTGGGATTGTTTAGCCTGGAGAAGAGGAGGCTCAGGGAAGACCTTATTGCTGTCTACAACTACCTGAGGGGTGGTTGTAGCCAGGAGGAGGTTGCTCTCTTCTCTCAGGCAGCCAGCACCAGAACAAGAGGACACAGCCTCAAGCTACGCCAGGGGAAATTTAGGCTTGAGGTGAGGAGAAAGTTCTTCACTGAGAGAGTCATTGGCTACTGGAATGGGCTGCCCAGGGAGGTGGTGGAGTCGCCGTCCCTGGAGCTGTTGAAGGCAGGATTGGACGTGGCACTTGGTGCCATGGTCTAGCCTTGAGCTCTGTGGTAACAGGTTGGACTTGATGATCTATGAGGTCTCGTCCAACCTTGGTGATACTGTGATACTGTGAAGTATCACATAAGATTAGGGATTGGAAGTGACCTCTAAAAATTATCTAGTACAACCCCACTGGCAGAACATCCAGGTGGGTTTGGGTTTTGCATATCTCCAGAGAAGGACATTCCACAACCTCTCTGGGCAGCCTGTTCCAGTGTTCTGCCACCCTCACAGTGAAAATAATCTTTCTCATGTTTACATGGAACTTCCTACACCTCAATTTATACCCATTGCACCTTTTTATGTTATTAGGCATCACCAAGAAGAGCCTGACTCCATCCTCTTGGCACTCATCTTTTGCATATTTATAAGCATTAATGAGGTAGCCCCTCTGTCTCCTCCAAGCTGAAGAGCTCCAGCTTCCTCAGTCTCTCCTTGTAAGGAAGATATTCCACTCCCTTAATCATTTTTGTGGTTCTGCTCTGGACTCTTTCAAGGAGTTCCCTGTGCCCTTGAACTGAGGGGACCAGAACTGGATGCAATATTCCAGATGTGTCCTCAATAGGGCAGAGTACAGAGGGAGGAAAACCTCTTTTACCTACTCACCACACCCCAGAATGCCACTGGTCTTTTTGGCCACTGTGGTGTTAGGCAAAAATAGGCCAAATACGAGTCCTAGCATGTCATAGCATGGTCCCTTTCTCCCATGGAGAAAGCAGGTTTTTGTGCTTTCTTCTTCCCCCATTCAAATCTCTGGAGACAGAGGGGTGGGGAGGAAGAAGAGATTTGGAGTGCCCCACAACACACCTTAAAGGCAAAATTTGAATGAAAGCACTTCACATGTAAAATTGTAAAACCATAGTTTATTCTTTATCTTGACCTGCCTCATAACCTAGAATTTCAACTGGAGTTGTTTTTGATGGACTAAGTAAAACAAATCAACATCAGAGTTTTGAGCAAGTTTCAATGTTCTTTTTACTTCTCCTGGACAGGCAGATGCTATAACAACATCATCTGTTGATTTATTGTAGCAAAGCTAAAAGCTTAACTGATGGGATACTAGAGCAAAGATGACTACTATTTTCTTAGGAAAGGAAACAGAACTCTTTAACAACTGAGCTGGCTGTCTTCACAGTTGGTAAGCATACCGATAGGAACATTTTCACTAGGGTATATAGGTACTAGCTGTCATATATTAGTATTACCTAATGTCAAATCCCTCTCACCACGCTAAAAATATGGCCTTTGTTGTCAAGTTCTGCACAATGAAAACACACATTGTCACTCCAACATCTGCTCTAGCCACAAAAACCTCCCAGGACACAAAACAGACCACTGAGATGTACTGTGCAAAGAGAGAAGATGGTGTGATCTTCTCTGCTTAAACCTTTCTGTGAGACAATGATAGGCTATATGCTAAAAGCTCATTAAGTCATCTGCACATCCACAAAGGAGTTCAGAGAGACAATTGCGGAATTGCTGGTGAGAGACCTCGAGCACAAGCCCTACGAGGAGAGGCTGAGGGAGCTGGGATTGTTTAGCCTGGAGAAGAGGAGGCTCAGGGGAGACCTTATTGCTGTCTACAACTACCTGAGGGGTGGTTGTAGCCAGGGGGAGGTTGCTCTCTTCTCTCAGGCGGCCAGCACCAGAACAAGAGGACACAGCCTCAAGCTACGCCAGGGGAAATTTAGGCTTGAGGTGAGGAGAAAGTTCTTCACTGAGAGAGTCATTGGCTACTGGAATGGGCTGCCCAGGGAGGTGGTGGAGTCGCCGTCCCTGGAGCTGTTCAAGGCAGGATTGGACGTGGCACTTGGTGCCATGGTCTAGCCTTGAGCTCTGTGCTAACGGGTTGGACTTGGTGATCTATGAGGTCTCTTCCAGCCTTGGTGGTACTGTGATACTGTGAAAGAAAAGCCCAATTAGTCCCCTAACCTGACTTTTCACAGGCCCATTATCACAGAAGAGCCATTGGCCCATTCGAGGCCACTGCAAGCCCAGCATAGTGCAAGAATGAACAATGGTATGCAAAATGCTTTTCTTTTTCTAAAGAGTTAGGACTGTGTGAAAGCATGCCAGTTCCCTTTCAATTTTAGTTCCATTACAAAGAAAAGTCCATCAATGGGGTTTTCTTTCTGCTGCCTTCATGCGTATCTTTTTGCTTTCTTGTATTTCAAGTAGTCTTGAAGATGTTTTGGGTAACAGAGTTATAAGGATGAGCACTAAGAGGAAGAGGCTTTGAAGTTCTATGAGAAATTTCATTGTCTGTTCATAAACCTTTACAAGGTTTTAATACGCTCATCACTCTGTATTTGCATCTTAGCTTAAAAGAATGTTCAGCATGCTACAAATATTTCTGACCTATGCTATGTTTAATAGCTAACAACTGGAATAAATTTTAATGTTCAGAGTAGGTCTCAATATATATATTTAAACGAGGCTCAAAGGGGAAGGAGGTTAAAACCAGATGAGACTAAAGATGGCCTTCAGCCTGACATTTCACTTGAGGTGGGAGATGGTGACAAAAATGTCAAAATTGTCTGTTCGTGACAATAGCTAACATCATTCATTATCTGCTTTGAAGAGTTAAAGTCATGAAGGGCACAAGTTGAAGAAACTTCAATAATTATACAAGGAGTTTTGGGTCCTAGATCCCCAATTATTTTGACTGTTCATGGAAGGATTTGGTTGCTACTATAGGATTTAAATTAGTGAGCATACCGATCCCTGCCTGGATGCCAAATGTTCACCAAAGCTACTCTATCATTGTCCTTCCTCAGCTGGAACGGAGAAAGAAAATACAACATAGGTCTCATGGGTGCAGATAAAGACAGGGAGAGATCATTTATCAATTACTGTCACAGGCAAAACAGACTAGACTTGGGGAAAATAATTCCATGTATTATCAATTAAATCAGAATAAAAATAAGATAATAAGAAAATAAAAATTAAGTCTTAGGATGCCTTCTTCTCTTCCCTTTCTTTAATCCATCATTCTCGGTCTTCTGCCACTCAACAGCACAATGTGATGGGGATGAGGAATGGAGGTTGTGGATCGATTCACCTTACATTATGTCTGCTGCTCCTTCCTTGTTAAGGAGAGGACTCCTCACACATGAGGTCCCCCATGGGCTGAAGGTGGATATCTGCAGCAATTTTATTCTTCATGGGCTGCAGAGGGGCAATCTGTCTCACTATGGTCTTCACCACAGGCTGCAGGAGGATCTGTGCTCTGGAACCTGGAGTACCTCTTTGTTCTCCTTCACCAGTCTTTCCAACCTGTATGTGCCTGAATCCATCTCCTGAATCAAATTCCTGGCTGATGCTGAGTTCAGTCTAGGACTTCCCCGGTGCCTGTCCATGACACCAGTGCTGCTGCTGCTGTAATTCTCATCAGAGGTTTGAGTTTAATACTTATTTTGTATATATTTTTACATATTTCATTTTATTGCTATTGTTTCTTTGAAGTAGCTTTAGTTTTGTTTTCCACTCCCTAAGCCTCCCTCCTTCATTAACTTACTCTTTGGGTGGAGAGAGAGGTTTATAAAAGACCGACAACATCTTGGATCATATCACAAATAATGTGACCAGTAGGACCAGCGAAGTGATTGTCCTCCTGTACTCAGCATTGGTGAGACAACATCTTGAGTACTGTGCTCAGTTTTGGGGCCCTTATTACAAGAAGGAAATTAAGGTGCTGAAGCAGGTCCAAAGAAGAATAACAGAGCTGATGAACAGTCTGGAAAACAGGTCTGAGGAGCAGCTGAGAGAACTGGAGTTGTTTAGTGATTTGGTTGGGTATTAACTGGCCAAGGCAGGCATTATAAAATAGAATTATTTTTATTTTCCTGAAAACCTCGCCCCTGAACTATATACAGAACTAGTTAAGGTTTATTTATGGGCTCTAATTCAGTTGGGAAATCTTCACAAGGATGCTTATGGGCAAGTTTAGTGATTGAGGAAAGTCAGAAAATGGAAAAGGCTAAGCTATAACACAGTTTTGCCCCACTTATATATCAGGCTGAGCAGAGAATCTAAGGGAATAGCAGACTTTACTCATGGAGGTGAGGTAGGAGTTTAGTGATGATCCCTGACGAATTTCTCCATGGTAGCCTTTGAAACTGCAAGTTATATTCCAGTTGTGGATCCACATGGCATTGAGTCCAAGTGTCTGAGGCACAAATTCCACAAGGCAAAGATTCATGGAGCAGCACTGTCTCAGCAGCACAGGGGAAAGCCAGCTGCTAGCTTCTTCCCCAACTCGGGGTAGTGAGCAGGAAGCCAGGCTGTGCAATGTGGTCCAAGAGGAGCCCGGTCTAGGTGCCACTGGCAACTCTCTCTCAAGGGGACCTCAGGACCTGCCAAACTTGCAGACTTGCGCAGAATGATGCAGAAGTGAGGGACTGTCCAAAAGTGAGGATGGTGCAAAAATGGGAGCCATGCAAAAGTGAGAGCTCCAAAAGCAGGAAGTCTCTAAAACAGGAACTCTCAAAGCTGGAACTCTGTAAGGCAGGAACTCTGCTAGGCAGGAACTCTGCACTTCTTTCCTCACTCTATTTAAGATTTTCTCTAGACAATGTCTCTACTTGCCATATATATTGGGCACAAAGAATTCAACCAATCACCAGACGATTCCAGCACGGGCTTTCCCACAAGTCAGTACACATGTGGAAAGGAGCCTTTTGCTGTTCCCCCTTCAAGCCCACAAGGCATGGGGAAATCAGTTTTTCACTCCTTCTTCCCCCATTCAAACCTCCAGAGATTGAGGTTGGGGGATGGGAAGAAGGGATAAACAGATCTGAGGAGCAGCTGAGGGAATCAGAGTTGTTTAGTCTGGAGAATAGGAGGCGAAGGGAGACCTTATCAATATCTACAACTCACTTGAAAGGAAGCTATAGCAAGATGGGTGCAAAAGGAAGTGGTTTTGCACCAAACTTGGTAGAGTTAGGTGCTGGTTGGATTTGATGATCTTAGAGGTCTTTTTCAACCAAAATGATTCTATGATTCTAAGTAAACTTTAAAACAGACATCTGTTTCAAAACTCCATCCATTACACTCCAATCTGTTTGGTTGGGGAAGGAAAAGAAATGTACATAGACATGCTATTATCACCCTTTTCTTTCAGAGTTAGAAAACAGTCATCATTCAAAGAACTTTCCGGAGGAGTATCTGATTCCATATAATTCAAAAACCCCGTAGATATCTTTGTTCATGCACCCAGGTTGAGACTATAGGGTTAAAAAATCTTCTGGGGACTAGAAGATTGTTATTCAACCCCATAATTCTGCTATCTCTTTATAAACTCACAACAGGACCAGCTTGTTCTCCTTTCCTCCTCCTCCTGCCCTGTGTCTGGCGGGAGCCACTTTATTGGAAGAACTTGTAAGCAGTAGGCCTGTTTTGGGGCCTCCTGTGGCTGTTTAGGCCTCTTGAGTGGCAGAGGCATTGGGTGGGGGGAGGATTGGAGCACTGGAGAGTATTAGATTTAGTTCTTGGGTTAGGGAAAAATTCAAGGGGGTTTGCCAGGGATGCGGTAATTGCTTTGTAATGTCTATCTCTGTATTTCTCTCTAAATACAAATCTGTGTTATTTTCTCCAGTTTCGTTTGAGAGCTTAATTTCTGTCAGCTATCTTTAAAAACCATGACAGTTCAAGAAAACTTCATTCTTACTACGATGAGTAATGTTCTTAGTAGGTAGGCTTCCAGCTCACATGACCTTCCATCCAGACAATTGTATGACAGTCAAGTCTTTGTCAGACTCTACTTGAAAGTAATCAGAGAACAGTATCATCAGAAAACAGTGATAAAATCTAGTTGTACTTCTTAATTACACTGACTATACTAATTCCTTGTTATCATGTCAGATTTCTCTTACCCATGTAAAGGTGAGGGGTTCTGAGGAGATTAGCAGAGGGAGCCACAAGCTCTTAGTTCTTTGCAGAGATGCAGACATTCAAAGCCTGTTTTCCATGAGAATGAATCTTGGCCATATGGCGCATACGTCAGGAGCAAGATGAGTCTTCTCCCTGCACTGTCTCCCATCAGGCCCAAATAGGCTTTGGTTGTGCAGCAAGAAATTCAGTGTGGCCTTGAAGGCCACAAGCAGGTTTACTCCTGCCTCATTACCAGATAAGGATTCTCTCTGGAAAGCCAAAGGAAAGGAGAAAAGAGAGAAGATTTTGCTTTGCTGCTCACTTATAAAGTGATAGCAGAATTATGAGATTGAGTAACACAATTATGATATCCAGAATCCACATCCTGGACCCTCTGGTCCTCCTAGAGAACTCAACTCTGTGGCTTTCTAAGGGAACATGGGCCCCAAAACCACCACAGGTGAGAAAAAGATTCTCACTGACAGGAAAGAGAAAAATAGTTGGTTTGGTTTTATTTTTCTGACCTTTCTTTTATTGCCTCAGTAATCACAGATATTAAGGCTCTGGAGGCAAACAAGTAGTTTCCATTGGTCCTCATTTCATAGGTAAATAGCATGAATTCACACCTCTAGTCTATATAGCTAAGGTTAGAAAGAAAAAACACACATATTGAAATATTTGGTTTAAAATAGAACTGCACATCTGATTAGCTGAACCAGTTGTTAAATTTGACTCTAAACTTTCTTACAGCCCAGTCACCCTGCAGCAACTCTGGTCAGCAGGGATAAGGTCTATACAATTCCTTGGGAATAAATAAAGGCTGAATGAAGCCAAATGGCTGGTGAGCTGGGTTTATTAGATTGGACCAGGGCAAAGGAAATATGGGAAGGAAAATCATTGGGAAGAATATATTTCAAAGAGAAGAGATGTCACAGTTTTGCTGGCTTGAATTGTGAAACTCTCACAGGAGCAGTTCCAAGTTTCTTGGCAGCATGAACACACCAGGCGAGCAGAATCATGCCATGTGGTCTTCTTCAGGCTGCAGGCTCCACGAAGTGGGGCTGTGCCACGTGGCTTTTTTCTGGGAAGCAGACAGTGGTGGTGTGATGGTTTGGGTGTCCCCCGCCCCCCACACTTTAGAAACCACCCAGACTAGACTCAGTCGGCTCTGGAAATTTGAATGAAGCTTATATTTACAGCTAGCACAATTTACAAGCAGATATTTACAGTATATACAGATATATACAGAAATATACAAGGTAAAAAGGTAATACAGAAACACAACTCCCCTCCCAGAAACCTGAGTCCCTGGGAGGGGCTCTCAACCACCCTCTCATCTTTCCCCTACCCTTCTCAACCTTACCCCAGTCCCAAGGAAGAATGGAGGTTCAGCCAAGAGGATTAAAAAGCAAAGGTGAATCAGCCAAAGCAAATGGAGGGTGAGGTTAGAAAGCAAGATGGAGTTCAGCCAGCAGCCTCAGCTCTCCAGCAGGCAAACAGCCGAGAGCGAAGTGCGAACGCGAAATGCAGAGCCAAAGTGACTTTATCTTTTGTTTTGCCTTTCTTCTTTACTCATCTCAGCAAGACTGTGAGGGAAGTAGACCTCACCATTGTTTTCATTTCTCAGCCTATGATCTAATTCTTCTCACCAAAACATTCTAGCTAGCTTCAAACTAGCACAGGTGGAAACAGAGCAGTGCGGTCCCTTGAGCAGTAGGCAGCGTGGGGCAGAGCACCAGCAGGAATGGAGCAGTGCACCTGCCTGCAGCCTCCTGCTACAAAGTGCTTCCCCAGAAGCCTCCCCTTTTTTTCCGTCACTTCCCACTCAGCAGATGCAGAAGAGGTTGGCACCCTCAGGGCAGTACAGAGTGCCATGTGCACACTGATTGTTCAGTGGTGCTGTTTGAGACAACCAAAACACTCAGGGTCTCACACACTTGATATTAAGTTGCAAGTCGAATAATGGTCCTAATATTCATATCTGCATCCTCTCAAAGCAATTACACGGTATCATAATCACTCATTGAAGATCAGTTCCAAGTGTTTTCTGAGGAGAGAGTAGACCTGGAGAATTTAACATCAAGAAGTTGTGTAAAGACAGACTATGACTATTGTTGACTTTAAAGTAAAAATAACTTCTCCCCCCTTTTTTTCTTATCATTCCTTCATAACTACTTACTTAAAAGTAGACAGGTGTCACAGAACACCCGTGGACACATACATGTATACACAGACTTACACAATAAATCAACTAATTTTTTACAACTCCATGGGTAAAGACAGATTAAATAAAATTAGAAGGTCAACAATGTGAGAAGGCTCAAATGGATAGAAAATAGGCAGTCACCTGATCAATACTACTGTTACACAGTTACTATTTTAAGGATACTATTCAAATTCAAGCTTTGTTAGAGCTACTTTGTCTAGATCAAATAGGTGATATAATTGGTGCATATAACAGAACTAGCTGCAATGTAGATGCCTAAATGACTTGCTCTCAAACCTATCACAACAGACATTGAAGCTCCTGTTATTTTTGCCAGATCTCTCTCTATATATAAAGCCTTCAGGACCACTGATACAGAGTATTTCAATTTTCAGGAAGGAAATGGATTTCATCAGCAGAAAAGGAACTTGTATTCAAATCCATAGAGAGTTTAAATCCCAGTTTGAAACTGATCACTAACAATAATAACGCTCTGGAACTTATCACGTCTCCAGCCACTCAGACTAGCTGAAGCACTATGGCATGCAAAGCTAAGGAAGTCTTCAAATTATGTGGTCTATGGGGTCAAAAGAAATGTTCAGCTGAGAATTTTTAAGTTTCTACATATAGGCATGATTAGCTTGCTTGTATCTATCAAAAGTATTGAATAAACGTCCATTTACTGCTGCCCACAGGCAGACACTTCTTCTGTAGATTCCTGGACAGTGATATGTGAATTGATAACATGATTCATATTGAAAGAAGGATCTGCCTTTTCCCTAAAAGTTGCTGCTTAAGATGTCTTTTGGTGGTCTAAGACAACAATTTGGGTCGGGGAGGTATGCTAGAGTCTGTAGGATACCTGTGGTCTTGTGAAACAGCCCTTACCGAGACAGAGTTCTGTAGGAAATCTCAACTAGTTCTCAAGTTCCATATTTACACAACAATCAGTATCTCACAGTATCACAGTATCACCAAGGTTGGAAGAGACCTCATAGATCATCAAGTCCAACCCATTACCACAGAGCTCAAGGCTAGACCATGGCACCAAGTGCCACGTCCAATCCTGCCTAGATTGCAGTTGTGTAAATAAATTTTATGAAAATTACTTTTAAAATATAAGACTACCCAGGCTATAATGACATACAAGAAATATGTGATAAACTATCTTTGTTTGAAATAGGTGATTCCATTTGCGATTAGCAAAAACTAAACTCAGTAACAAGAGTAGGGCTATAAGAAAAAAGGAAATATACTAAGGAATGAGCTGGAAACAAGTATGAGAGATGGAGGAGCAATAAAAGCCAGTCCTCGAATTTGGAATGCTCCACTGAGAAAATATAGAGCAAGAAGTCAGAGAGAGAAAAGATGCTGAAATAGATCTATAGCAGAGCGGCACAATCTTGAGGTATTCAAAGGTAACATACTGTATGCGACTTTTGAAATCAGAGTGACTCAGGAAATGTCCTTCCCTAGGTCCCTTTGTATCCAGAAAACGTGTTGAGCCTATCATGCTGAGCAAGTAAAATTAATTCCACATTTCTTCCAGCTTCCAGAATGTAAGCAGATTAATTCAAGAAAGATTAATTCTAAAAGCTCTGTTGGTCCTTTACCTCAAGATTTCAGAAGCTGAAAATGGCTCTGAGTCTTAATGTAAAAAGGAAATAAAGATCAATACTGTTAACATGGAAAAATACGATATTAGAGTAAGAAAGTCTCAAATTGTGCCAGGGGAGGTATAGGATGGATGTTAGGAGGAAGTTCTTCCCAGAGAGAGTGATTTGCCATTGGAATGGGCTGCCCAGGAAGGTGATGGAGTCACCATCCCTTGAGGTGTTCAAGAAAAGCCTGGATGGGGCACTTAGTGCCATGGTCTAGTTGATTAGCTAGGGCTGGGTGCTAGGTTGGACTGGATGGTCCAATCTGGTTGATTCTATGATTCTATTTTGTTTTGTTTTGATTTTTTCCTCTTCTCTTTCAGAAATACTACAAAGTATATTCTTAGTTCTAAAGCATACTTATGATCTTTCTTTCAATATCTTGTTGAAATATTCATATTGTACTTGATGTTTTTTCTACTGAATTTAGTAACAGAATGCCTATAACTTTCAAAGTACACAGAACTGTGCCTATTATACATTATTTATGTGTGAAATCATGATAGAATGGTTAGGGAAGGTTTTTTAACTGTTTTTGCATATTTTCAAGTAAGCATATTAATTACCTTGATTATTTCCATAGAGAATAATTACACACATCTCTGAAGCTCTTGTCAGTGAAAATATTAGAAACAGGGAATATACAAACAGATTATACTAACAAAATATCTTAGGGCAATTTGAGCAATTACTGTACATATTGCTGCTGGAGAACTGCCTCCTTCCAGAGTTCTACACCTGTTACTTTAAACTCACTTTTGGCTCTGAATTTCCTGGAAAACATTATCACATACAAGAAGAAGCAAGAATTTAATCTGCTGTGAAGGATATAAATAATTTTCCTAGGAAAATCATTAACTTAATTTATCACAAATATTAGTTACTAGGATATCTCTGTAAATTAACAGAATGGATTTTGTAGATTTTCCATCACAATTCAAGTAATATTCAAGATCTATTTTAGACATCTTTCTTTTATCTAGCTCCCAAACACATAAATTGAGGTATTTAGAAGCAGCTACTCATATTTAAATCTTTTTACATACTATTATGATCTCTAAATAAGACAGTTGATGAAGCATAAGTCATAACTCAGATTATAAATCAAAGGTTTTTGATTGATTTGCTTATATTCAGGTTTCTAGTATCATTTAAGATGCCTTATGCTGTCCTAGACCTCTGAATGAGACTGACCAATATGAGATGAACTGCACAGGTGATACCTGCCCCTTTGATTTGGCTGATGGGGACACCATCCTTCAACATAAAAGGTACAAACAGTCTGTCTATGTTCAAACAACTGGGTGACACTATAGCATTGCCTGACCTCAACTTACGACTCAGGGTAAATTGAATCTTCCCTTGACTATGTTGACCTAACTTTATCTACATATATGTATGTCCAGGTGAATTAATCTGGAGCTGGATTCTACATGAAGACTTGTCTAAGAAAGAAGAATGTTTATCAATGTTCCAGCATAATATAAGTTGATACACAGATATACCACTCTCAGTTAGATGTCTACCACTGTAATTAGTTAATTGAGAATCCTAGGAAGATACTTAATCACTTTGAGAGTGTGATTCATGTTATTTCAGTGTAGGCATCTAAAAGACCTAATAAGAATCACTTAGTGTCCTAATCATCTGTTTATTTTTTGGCATTAGTTGCAAGTGTAACCTAAGGAGATCTGCTAAGATGTATCTTGTAGAACTTCTGGACATCTATTTCACATCTTATTCTTGATTGCAAATCTATTCCTACACTTGTTTGTCCATCCGTGAATTTAGTACAGGTCACATGGTAAGTTTGACTTAGCAGCAAACAGTGCTACTGTACTCAGCAGCTATGCTTTACTCAAGGGCATCGAGTCAGTCATCAGCAAGTTTGCAGATGACACTAAGCTGGGGGCTGATGTGGCTGGGTTGGAGGGCAGAAGGGCTCTGCAGCGGGACCTTGACCGCCTGGACAGATGGGCAGAGTCCAATGGGATGGCATTCAATGGCTCCAAGTGCAGGGTGCTGCACTTTGGCCACAACAACCCCATGCAGAGATACAGGCTGGGGTCAGAGTGGCTGGAGTGCAGCCAGACAGAGAGGGATCTGGGGGTGCTGATTGATACTTGCCTGAACATGAGCCAGCAGTGTGCCCAGGTGGCCAAGAGAGCCAATGGCATCCTGGCCTGCATCAGGAATGGTGTGGCCAGCAGGAGCAGGGAGGTCATTCTGCCCCTGTACTCTGCACTGGTTAGACCACACCTCGAGTACTGTGTTCAGTTCTGGGCCCCCCAGTTTAGAAGGGACATTGAGATGCTTGAGCGTGTCCAGAGAAGGGCAACGAGGCTGGTGAGAGGCCTCGAGCACAGCCCTACGAGGAGAGGCTGAGGGAGCTGGGATTGTTTAGCCTGGAGAAGAGGAGGCTCAGGGGAGACCTTATTGCTGTCTACAACTACCTGAGGGGTGGTTGTGGCCAGGGGGAGGTTGCTCTCTTCTCTCAGGTGGCCAGCACCAGAACGAGAGGACACAGCCTCAGGCTGCGCCAGGGGAAGTTTAGGCTCGAGGTGAGGAGAAAGTTCTTCACTGAGAGAGTCATTGGCCACTGGAATGGGCTGCCCAGGGAGGTGGTGGAGTCGCCGTCCCTGGGGCTGTTCAAGACAAGGTTGGACGTGGCACTTGGTGCCATGGTCTAGCCTTGAGCTCTGTGGTAAAGGGTTGGACTTGATGATCTGTGAGGTCTCTTCCAACCTTGGTGATACTGTGATACTGTGATACTGTGATACTTTATGAATCCTAGAATCATAGAATCAGCCAGGTTGGAAGAGACCTCCAAGATCATCTAGTCCAACCTAGCACCCAGCCCTAGCCAATCAACTAGACCATGGCACTAAGTGCCTCAGTCAGTCTTTTCTTGAACACCTCCAGGGATGGCGACTCCACCACCTCCTTGGGCAGCCCATTCCAATGGCAAATCACTCTGTCACTGTGTTACAGTAACAATTGAAAACAAACAAACAAACAGTTTATTTTTCAAAGAGAAATAATTTAAGTATGTATAAATATATAGGTTTATATATTTGTACCTTTGTATCTGTGTACAAAAATGTATATGCATATATATTCATACAGGCATGAACACATATAAGAGGAAAATGCATATATGCAAAACATTTCTCTGAAAATACTTTTTATGGCTAGTAAATAAAGAGGTATTAGTGCTGGATGAGTGGATGCAGTGTGCATGTGGGACTGTTCAGGTTAAATCATAGCCTCAGGCATGCATATGAATAGCTAGCAAAAAGGGATATTAAACTTAAGGAACAATTTGTGATTTGGGTTTTTGAAGTGGGTTTTTTTTTAATTTATTTTTATGATTCAGTTCTCATTTTTAAAAGAAATATCAGCTATATAATTTAATTCCTTCACTCCCACCACTGTTGTATGATACTGTAAATAGTCTCTCAATATCTGATTTGAGGAGGAGAAGAGGAGGCTCAGGGGTGACCTCATTGCTGTCTACAACTACCTGAAGGGAGGCTGTAGCCAGGTGGGAGTCAGTCTCTTCTCTCAGGCAACCAGCAATAGAACAAGGGGACACAGTCTCAAGTTGTGCTGGTGGAGGTCTAGGCTGGATGTCAGGAGGAAGTTCTTCCCAGAGAGAGTGATTTGCCATTGGAATGGGCTGCCCAGGGAGGTGGTAGAGTCACCATCCCTGGAGGTGTTCAAGAAAAGCCTCGCTGAGGCACTTAGTGCCATGGTCTAGTTGACTGGATAGGGCTGGGTGCTAGGTTGGACTGAATGATCTTGGAGGTCTCTTCCAACCCAGTTGATTCTATAATTCTGTAATTCTATGATTGGATCGATTTCAATGGCATATGTACCTTACTAGAAATTGAGCTGGTCCCTCAGATTCTGTTCCACAGATATTAGCTTAAATGGTCGGTAGGCATTACATGTTAACAAGTATTATTTACCACTCTTAACGTATTCATTTACACACTTAGGCCTCCACATGTGATGACACTGATAAAAAGCTATCCTTCTTCTACAGCTCATAGTATTCATTTTCACATGGAAAAAGTGGTCATCTTGCAGTTCAAAAGAGAACATTTGAAACCAAAATAATATCTATGACTTAGCAGTGAATGCTGCTACAGAAGACCTCTGTAACATCCAGCCTCTCATTAGCTACACACTGGGGCAATGCCCAATGACTTCAGTCCTTCTTTCTGGGGATGTTAAAGGTTTCTCTATAGAAAGCTGGAAACTTGGTGAGGCAACTAGTAGATAATTTTGAAAAATGTTTGATTTAGGACAAAAAAGACATATTAAAAAAAATAAAGAGTGAGAAGACCAAGATAAAGGCAAGGATATGAAGGAGCTGTTCCCCTGCAGGGACTGTACTTTGAGGAAAGCAGATCAACCTCTTTGGTTTTGTGTAACTGTTATATGATACACTTGTGCCTCCCTTGGAAATGTCGAACAGGGATCTCTTGATGGTATTCCTAATGTTACATTTTTCAGACTGGAGGTTTTTCTTTGGGAATAGACAAGAACTCAAGGTAGCCATGTGTAAAGAAAAAAATAAAAGAGAGAAAATAATTTCTCTCGTACTCCATCTCACTAAATGTCAGCATATCTGAACCGTAGAATGAGTATCAAAATAGCAAATCATATAATGAACCAGGTTATTTGAGAAAGGGATAAACATGGACAAAAGATGGTTCTAGTAAGGGTAATTTAAACAGAGTGTTTTTGAAAACTAGAAGGCTTTAGGTTGCATCAGCAAAATTTGTGAATTGATAATGCTTTCAGTTACTCTCTTGTACTCCCTAAATTATTGTATATATGAAAAACATGAAGTAAAACAAAAGTTTCTATTTTAGTTATATTGGTGAGTTACTTTTCCTTATTTTAGAATTAGAATAGAATCAAACAGGTTGGGAGAGACCTCCAAGATCATCCCAGTCAAACCTAGCACCCAGCCCTAGCCAGTCAACTAAACCATGGCACTAAGTGCCTCAGCCAGGCTTTTCCTAAACACCACCAGGGACGGTGACTCCACCACCTCCCTGGGCAGCCCATTCCAATGCCAATCACTCTCTCTGGGAAGAACTTCCTCCTAACATCCAGCCTATACTTCCCCCGGCACAACTTGAGACTGCGTCCCCTTGTCCTGTTGCTGGTTGCCTGGGAGAAGAGACCAACCCCCACCTGGCTACAACCTCCCTTCAGGTAGTTGTAGACAGCAATGAGGTCTGCCCTGTGCCTCCTCTTCTCCAGGCTAAACAACCCCAGCTCCCTCAGCCTCTCCTCATAGGGCCTGTGTTTTGTTAAGTATCAGCATTAAATATTAACACGAACTGGTTATTAGCCCATTCTACATATCTTGGTGATTTCAGTCTCCTTTCATTCCCACATCAGCAGTGCCAGTGAATTTTGAAGGAATGAAGATGAACCATTTCTATCACTGACTTACCACAGTAGTTGTCTTTATCAGAAAATACTTTGAGTCTTTTTTGAGTTGGTTTGGTCATAGACAACCAGCTTTGAAGTGAAAGACTCATATCTCTCTGTAAATTCTTGGAAATCCATTTGCTGTTTGCTTTAAAGCTAGAATGTTTGTAGTAGAGTAACTGTATTTGTAATACGTAATATGTAATACATATTAACTGTATGAAATATGGAATAAATTAGATTGTGTTTTCATCTAAAACTGAAGTGGAGTCACTATCTAGTACATGAGAATGAAGTGAATATTTCTCTGTTTAGTGTCACCTCATGATAGCTGTTTTAGTACCTTTAGTTCACCGTGTTCCAAATATGGAAATTGGTTTATCCAGCACCTTTTGTGGTAGAAAACTCCTTCCATTGCTGGCCATAAAAGCAATAGAAGATGGAAGCATCATTCAGCCACAAGCCACATGCAGCACAACACCCATGGACAAAGTATCATGGATCTAGAATCCAAATTTAAAATTCAATTCTGTCACTTAATCTTACTTGCAGTTCTTTCTGGGTGACTCACAAGAAGATATCTAATCTGTCTGTGTATCAGCTGGTGTGGAATACTGCAGTGTTACAAGGTCTTTGTAAACCATCCATTTGCTTCTTTCTGCTATCTCATCAGTTCTATCTATCCAGTGTGTTTAAATTTCTGAGACTTAAGCTGTATTTACCTTTATGGTAGTATGGTGGATGATAATAATCTTGGTGAAAGCTCTAGAAAGTGCTGTAAAACGCACACAAGGTAATGAAACAGCCCTTATGAGTGCGTAATGAATCGAAAATAGTATAGTAGATAAACGATTGCTCACTTTACTTTTGTCCAGCTCTTTCTTTAGCCATTTTTCCATGCATCTAAAGTTTGTATGAATTTTGGAATGCTTCAGCATAATTTGCCTTTTTTTCCCCTGAAAGTGTAATTTGTTCCTACCAGAGTAGGTCACAGATTCTCTTTACTTTTCTTCCTAATAAAAGTATTTACTTATGAATAATTCATATATCACACTATGATCCAAGTTAAAAAGAAGGTCTGTAAGCTCACACTCAGAAGCATACAAAGGATATGTTAATCAATGAAAGACAAAAAAAGAGCAGCATAGTTCCTATATAGCCTGAAGGAATTAAGCTCTTACTTACTCCTGCCACCTCCTATGAAAATTCTAAATATTAATCCTTTCAAGATGGAGTTGAAAACCGAAAATCAGTATGTGAATCTGTAACACTGAATTAAACCAAAAGGCATGGTCCTACAGGCATAAATCCAATATACTAAGGTTAAAAAAACAAAACAAGGGGTTCCAGTTAATCTCTTTCTATTAAATAGTCCAATGATTTCTGCCCAAAAAGTCACAGCTAACTTATCTCTGAAAAAAGGATGTGTTAATTGCAAAGTGAATGCTACATGATGCTTTACCATTCACTCAAAATCCCCTGACCTTAATTTTGCCTCTGCATTAGATGACTGCATCTTGAGCTAAAATGACTGAAATTAATTGAGCTACAGAGAATTACAAGAATACATATTTTTAGCATCTCACCTTGTAATAAGTATATTTCCATATCAGCACACACACACTATGTACATTTAATTTTAAAAAAATTATATGAGTTATGCCTTAGAAATTACATCAGTATTTATACAGCCCCTTCACTAGGACAAGTTGCTGCATTGAGATTATGTACAACTGTCACTAAATCAATAGGTGACCACATAGCTGTGATGTAGAAGTAGTAATTGACACACACTTGTAGCATCACTCTTGCTCATGTTTCCATTGATTAAATGGGGTGACTACAGTAATTTTCCATTGACTACCCTGGGGTGACTACAGTAATTTTGCATTTCTGAAGCAGAACCTACAGACCTGTGGCAGTCAGTAGATGAATGCAACCTCTTTTTTTTGCAGGCAGCATGAATAATAAAACATGCACACCTGTGTTTCCTACATTTGTCTGTTTGTCAGTACATGAATGGAGAGAGAAATACTGCAGGCTGTAAATTCTTTCTGGACTATGAATAAGCAATATATAAGCCTACATTGAATGATATGAACCCATCACAGAATACATCTGTTTGGAAGAAATCTCAAAGATCATCCAGTCCAACCCTCAACCCACCTCTAAAGGATCAACTTTTAACGCATGTTCCTCAGTGCCAGGTCCACAAGGTTCTTGAACACCTCCAGAAATGGTGGCTCCACCACTGCCCTGGGCAGACCATTCCAATGTTTGGTAACTCTTTCAGTGAAGAAGTATTTCCTACTAATTAGCCTGAATCTGTCTCTTCTCCATCAAGAGTGGGAAACTACTGTTTGACTTTAGGTGCTTTGTAACCTCAATGGTAAGACAACCACTTGTAATACATCTACAGCCTATTGTCTGTCCTCACTTCTTCACAAAGCATTTCAAGGAAATTATAAACAATCTTTTGTATCTGTTTTTCAGTGGTTTTCCATGGTGTGAATATATCTTCCTATCTCAAAGATTCTTCTATTTTATAGGAAAATCTTATAAAAACTACTGAGAGCTACTTCATTAAGATGCATCAGATGGCAAACTTCCAACACCAACTACTAAGTATTCTTGAAGACTTCACAATGGATTGTCAATGAGAGATAAAGGCAGAAATAAATGATAGAGTGTATATCTGTGGTGCCTGTGTGAGCCAGCAAAGGCAGGACGCAGGAATAAACACAAAACCAAGGCTAAAATACAAAGAACTCGTTTATTCTCATTACCTCATGAGATGGGGGATCTATGTAGCAGAATTTAGGCAGAGGGACACAAGCACAGATGCAGGTGAGTACTTTAAGTAGAGAGTGACAAAAGGCTCTTGAACCTTGCTCTTTCACCTGTCTATCAGGGATTTTTGCCGATATAGTTATCCACTGTGTTTTCATTTTTCCTGCATCAGGGCAAGAATCTCAAGCATGTTCAATAAGGTGCCTCTGAGTCTATCACAGACTTATGTCATCTGATCATAAATGTTCTACTTATCAGACACACAAGGATAGAGAACAATTAGAATGATATATGCAGGTTTTGACACCCTGGCTGCANTCTTTTGTTTTGCTTTTCCTTTCTACACATCTCAGCAAGGCTGTGAGGGAAGTAGACCTCATCATTGTTTTCATTTCTCAGCCTATTATCTAATTCTTCTCACCAAAACATTCTAGCTAGGCTCAAACTAGCACAGCACTCAAGTGTGTTTACAGTCCTCCACACCACTCTTGCATTATTTTTCTACAGTGATATTTTCAGAATAATTTTTTAGTTGTCCTTTTCAACACTTTTGATTTTCAAAGAACAGAATTATGCAAAAATACTTCTGATTTTTTATGAAGACTATTGATGCTATCTATCAGAGCCTATACAGTAATTTGTGTACTTAGTCGTAGATGATTCAGCCTAGTGAAGAGGAGGCTCTGGGGATACCTAGCAGTGACATTCCTGTACCTGAAGGGGGCCTACAAGAAGGATGTTCACAAAGGCCTGTAGTGATAGGATGAGAGGGGATGGCTTCAAACTAGAGAAGACTAAATTTAAATTGTATGTTAGGAATACAATTTACACTTTACCACGAGGGTGGTGATGTTGGATATAGTAATATTAAATGTAGTGATTTTATACAATTGTCTGACTGTGGTACAGCTATTGGAATATTATACACTGGAACATAAGCCATGGACAGGAGAGAGTGCACGGGTTCAGTAAGTGCTGAATAGAGATAAAGTGGAAGGTTGGAATGACCTCAGAGAATGGTGTAACAGATATAAACAAATGTAAGGCTGGAGTCTGTGGTTTTGGCCTATCTCTGCTGACAGACTGCTTAGACACAATATATGTGTTGCTGAGAGAATATGAAGAATGTCTACGCCAATTAGTGTGTAACCCCAATGTAGTCCTAACGCAAGTGTATGTAACCAGTCAGAGCCTAATAGGATTTGTAACCCTGCTATGTGGCCTTCTGACAGAAAGTATATAAACTCATGCCTGGGAATGCAATAAATGGATTCTGATAGGAACTTGCTTATGTTAAGCCTTCTCCCCATCTCTTCTGTACCCATGGTACTCGGCCTGTGGCATGGTGAAGCACTGGAACAGGTTGTCCAGGAAGGTGATTGAGGACCCATGCCTGGAGATATTCAAAGTGAGGCTTGACAGGGCTCCGGGCAATGTGGTCTAGTTGAGGATGCCTCTGCTTACTGCAGAAGGAGCTGAACTAGATGGCTTTTAGAAGTCTTTTCAACCCAAGCCATTCTGTGATGGTACTTCTAGGGTGAATTCCCATTTTTCTTATGAGTTTATGATCCTGTAACAGTTGTTCTAACTGTGAGACAGTTCATGTGAGTTATTACAACATAGTTCCCACTGTAAACAGTTGTAGTAGTTCAAGAGCTAAGACAAAAATGAAATGAAATATGATGCTGATTTTTTTTTCCGGAAGTACAAAGGAGACAGTCTTGCAATTTTGTTTGTTAGGATGTCACAGAGGTTGAAAAGCTCAATGATACATTTCTGCCATAAAGTGTCAATGTCATCATTAGTTTACAGTCCTTACCTGTGAAACTGAAATATCTTAACAACAAACAGAATTGCTGGGGAAAAAAAAATTACCTTCAAAGGACCATGATTTCAACATATACCTTGGTTTAACAAAGCAGTTGTCATGCATGAATGAAGATATGAGCAGTTTCACAATAATGTCTGCTTTTGTCTGTCCTATTTACTTCACAGCAATGAGGATATCTTTCTGAATAAAAAAAAATCTACATGGTAGTTCCACTTTGGTTCTGTTTCTTGGTTTACATCAGCATTGTCATCTGAAGTTACAGATGGTCACATTAATTCAGGTTTTGCTGTGTGCTTCCTGTCTGTTCTCACGGTCACAGTCCTCTCCTGTAAGAAGATGCACAATTGCTCTCTCTGTTTTCAATCTTCAGAAAGATATCGTCTCCTCAGTATGAATATGACATTATGTTTGTGGAATAAATGCATAAAATAAAAGTGTCTGGCAGCAAAGGAACAAAGTAGCTTTACCACGGGCAAGTTACAGGATAGTGTAAACAAATCAGGCTCTCCTGAATCTCACTGTAGTTTCTGCTAGACTTGATGAAAATTCTTTATCGCCAGCAAAGAGCAACATTCTGAACATATCATCTTAGATCAGCATTTTAGAACAAAGCCATTGCACATCCTTGTACAGAACAGATACAAACATAGACATTTCATTATACATCTAATGGTAGGTGACATTAAACCATATCTCTATCCCACTTATGAAACCAGATAAGTCAGGATAGTTACATCTCACTTCAATTTCTTTGCTCTGCTTATAAATACACAGTATTTTGTATTCTGCCTCCTGACGATGCAAAAATGTTTAGTAGCTAATGTTGTATGCCTCTCTTCATGATAAAAATGATAGAAGCCACATTTTACACATTGCATCAGAAAACAGGCTAACTAACCCTAATTTGTTTATCCTCATAGATCTTTGATACAGCTGCAAAACCAATACATGGAATTACTTATTAGTTTCTGATATTACAAAAAAAAGACTAAATCTAAATAGCAGGTTACTGTTGCAGAAACCTGATTAGCTTGCCACAGGAAACGTGGCCAAGGCCCTCGCAGATCAGTGTGATCAAAGGCAATGCCACATGGACTCCAGACAATTCAATGTGAACTATGCCAGATACCTTTATTGATCATTTCAGCTCTCAATATATCCCCTCAGGGCCACAAGGCACATGCCTACACATTAGCATAATTAGTCAAGGACAACCCACTCCATCAGCATAAACCACACCTTGTTTTCCTCATTAACGAGTTGTCCATTATCTATCCTTTCTGAGATAAGGTAGCCAACAGCTGGTGGGAACCAAGGTCAGCATCCACCTGTTATTATCCTTTTTCACTCCGTTCCCGCATCCTTCCTCATTTTGCATTCCCACAGGTTACTACAACACGATAAGTAAGAATATAAAGACAGATGGACATTTGGCTTTAAAAAGACATTTATTAGACTTCTGTCATACTTTGAAAGGCTATCTGTGGGGAAGTCCCCATGGCAAATTTAAAAAGCAGCAGGCACCAGCATGAGGCAGCCATTTCCAGTGGCAGCTATAGGCTTTGCACCTGTACACGGCCAGCAGTGTGCATGGTTGGGGGGAGGGGGGCGGGGGGAAGAGAGTGAGGGAAGAAGCAAAGGGAGTCAAAAGAATTATGGTCTCTACCCAGCAGAGGAAGATCATGCTTCTCATCCCAGCCAAAATAGGGGTGAGAACCCAGGCAGAATTCCCACAGAAGGAAGTGACCCCAGTCAAGTCAGAGATGGGAATCCAGGAAGAACTCTCTCAGTAGAAAGCAACGGGAAAAGTTCCACAATACAGGAATGTAGCTGTACAGTCTTCAGGCTGCAGGGAATGTGTGAGCATGCTGGGAGTATTAGAAGATAGTTCAATGAACACTTGCATGTGGTATGAGCAGATTAATGATCTGCTTTGCATAGTGACAGAGCTTAAGGAACAGGTAGATAGAGTAGGAAACATCCGGGGAAATGAAGGGGAAAGAGATTGGTGGAGTTACGTCAACCCATCAATTAGAGAAGCTGAACAGGAGACAGAGAAATTTCATACTTCCTATCAGCAGGTAAAAAGAAGAGATGTGTTAGATGACGGGAACTGGAAATGTGTGTCTTCTCACAGAGGTAATAAAATTTCCTCCCATACTCCACCATCATTCCAGGTGCCCCTTCAGAACATGTATAAGGCCCTGGATCCAGAAGGGCAGGAAAAGAAGACTGAGGAAAACAATCCCTCTGCAGAGTCTCCCAATCACACTGTCTATCAAGAAGATCACAACCTATGGTATTAAAAAGAAAAGGAGGATAGTAGTAGTAGTAGGTGACTCCCTTCTAAGGGGAACAGAGGGAGTGAAGGGGAGAAGGACTTGGGAGTCCTGGTGAATGGAAGGATGGCCATAAGCCAGAAGTGTGCTCTTGTGGCCAGGAAGACCAATGCCATTCTAGGGTGTATTAGAAGGGGTGTGGTTATTAGGTCGAGGGAGGTTCCCCTTCCCCTCTACTCTGCCCTGACAAGGCCTCATCTGGAGTATTGTGTCCAGTTCTGGGACTCCCAGATCAAGAAGGACAGGGAGCTGCTTGAGAGAGTCCAGCGCAGAGCCACAAAAATGATTAAGGAAGTTGAACATCTTCCTTATGAAGAGACACTGAGGGAGCTGAGGCTTTTTAGCTTTGAAAACAGGAGACTAAGGGGTGACCTCATTCATGTTTTTGAATATGTAAGGAGTGAGTGCCAGGAGGATGGAGCCAGCCTCTTCTTGGTGATGCCCAGTGACAGGACAAGGGGCAATGGGTGGAAGTTGAGGCAAAGGAGGTTTCATATGAACCTGAGGAAGAATTTTTTCCCTGTGAGGGTGACAGTGAACTGGAACAGCTGCCCAGGGAGGTTGTGCAGTCTCCCTCTCTGGAGATATTAAAGAACTGTCTGAATGCATTCCAGTGTGATCTGCTCTAGGTGATCCTGCTCTGGCAGGGGAGTGAGATCAGATGATCTTTTGAGGTTCCTTCCAGGCCCTGACATTCTATGTTGTAAGATTCTATGACACATTATCAGCTGTTTTCCATTTGATTTTTATGTCATCATGAATTAAATATGATAATAGCATTTTATTAAAGTGAAAGATGAAATCCTGACCTAATACAACATTCTTATTTGCACAAATTTACTATTTAATTCCCTACTCTCTAAGGACTCATGAACCTATTTAACTTCCTTCACTGCAATAATCTTTAATACAACACAAAGGTAAACATAAATAAATCCCACTTGAGAACCTGAATAGAATCAATCAGGTTGGAAGAGACCTCCAAGATCATCCAGTCCAACCTATCACCCAGCCCTATCCAGTCAACTAGACCACAGCACTAAGTGCCTCATCCAGTCTTTTCCTGAACACCCCCAGGGATGGTGACTCCACCACCTCCCTGGGCAGCCCATTCCAAGGGCAAATCACTCTCTCTGTGAAGAACTTCCTCCTAACATCCAGCCTATACTTCCCTTGGCACAACTTGAGGCTGTGTCCCCTTGTCCTGTTGCTGGTTGCCTGGGAGAAGAGACCAACCCCCACCTGGCTACAACCACCCTTCAGGTAGTTGTAGACAGCAATGAGGTCTGCCCTGAGCCTCCTCTTCTCCAGGCTGAACAATGAAACTTTAAACAGACACCTCCTATGTATTGCAAGCACTCTTCTGTATTTCCTTGGTCTTCAAATAGAATCTATTGAGCATAACTGAATTTACAAACCTTCAAAACTAACTATAATAGCTGGGGAAAATTTGCTTCACTAAGTTTTAAATCAGACTGTTTACACTTCTGTGCCTCATTTGCCCTATCATCCAATGATGTATCACACAATTGTAACATTCATCTCAGAAGGAAGAACACTCTTCAGATTTCAGATCTTTCAAGTTCAGTTGAGAAAGGCCATAAATTATGGACAAGTAGGTCCCTGGTGACTTTTAAGAACTGAAAAGAACCTTTTTCAGCCCTTAGCATAAAAGTAAATGCTACACTGGAAAAAGTACACTTTTTTTGTCTTTTCTGAGATTGGTACTTTCTTCAGGCTTTCTCTATGGGAGTCATTTGTATGTTGTCCAGAGAAGCTGGGCCTTGGTAGTCCTTGTCAGAATTCAGAAACTTTAAAATCTGGTCTATGCCAAAGCTGGTATTTCTACCAGTGATTTAATATCTCTAATGCAGCTTCATGTAGGATCTCTCAGACTCTAATTAACCTCAGTGTTTGGTCGTCGGCATTTACTTCAGCCTAAACAACTACTGTGTTAGCAGGAAGCAGATTGCAGAACTGTTACATCTTCTTTGTACTGTGATCTTTAAGTGTTATCTTATGCACCACTAGGTTGACTGAGATTTAAAAAATCTTTGTCCAGTCTCTCATCTGTGAATCTCATTTCTCAATTTTAGAATCAGAATTTCCAGGAGTTAGCTGAAAGACAGACCCATATTTCACTTCCACTTTAAATCTGCTGTAACCCATAGCTTACTCGAATGTCTTTGTATGTTTGGGGCTGCACAGAGCTCCTGCTGAGATTCTGATATGAGTGCAAAGAAAAGTTAGCTCCTAAAAGAAATTAACAGCCCTCTTATTGCTAATTAAAAGCTCTTTGCTTTCTCTCCACATGGCTAGCGCAGCTGCTTCACATCCTCTCAATGTTTCGAAAACACATAAATTCAAAGACAATATTGTGAACAGCACCTGGCACTTGATGCACCTGCCATGATGAGACTATATTTCATTCTGTCAGTAAATTAAAATTCTCCAGGGCTGGAAAGGATGCTTCTTCTTTCTTTTTTTTTTTTTTCTCATTAAACCTCTTACATTATCCCCAGTGGTAAAGAGACAGTAGTTTTGCTTCCATTTTTGATACTAAATATATCATATTGTTGTTTGCTTCAGTGGTGCAGACACCTGCCTCCTGCTGTAAATGTTGTATTCTGCTTTTGAAAGATTTCCCCAGGGCTCCACATTCAAGTATTGGCTTGTAACTATGGCTTAATATCATGTCAAAATCTCTTAAGGAAGATACAGCTTGTCAAGTCATCTCAGGGTTGAACTTTCATCTAGTGGAATTCTAAAAACGTCCTTTGAGTGTTTGAAGCATAAGAAGACAAATAAAAGGCTAGCAAGTCATTTGTAAAGATAATAGCTAACAGCATGCATTTTGCCTTTCCCTCCCCCTCTTTCCATTAAACATCGACAAAGAGAGAAGAGCAGACTGTAGGTCAGTGATCTTTGTTATTTATATTCAGGTCAAAAAAAAAAGTTCCAAACTTTGGTGTTTTGGATATGGCAGCAAAGAAAAAGGAAACTTCAATCAAATTGTGACAGATTCAAGCAATTTGATTGATCTCACAGCTTATTTTCAGGGAAGAAAAAAAAAAGGGGGGGGGTATCACAGGCAGGAAGTGTTTCAATATAAAGACTTAATGGACAACAAAAGAATTTAGCTGTGTCTTTGTGATAGTTGGCACTGCTGTCCTTGCTGCACTATAGGAGTACGTTTTGGAAGTAAATCCACAATGACTGCATCAAAAGTGGAACTACAATAGCAATTATTATGCTAGTTTCTATTACGTGGTAGGAGAGATATTCCCAGCAACTTTTGTTACAGTGATATGTGAGAAAGGTGAAAGTGTTCAGAAATAGTATATGTCTAGTTTTTGTAGGTTTGGTGGTTTGTTTTGTTTGGGTTTTTTTTTTTTCCTTGGTTGCTTGGCTGGCTGGGCTTTTGGTTTTGGGTTTTTTTTTGCTCGTTTGTTTTCTTGTTTGAGTTTTGTTTGTTTGGGTTTTGGGGTGGGTTTTTTTGTTTGTTTATTTTCTTGGGTTTTTGTTTGGGTTTTGGTTTTGTTTGTTTTGTTTTGTTTTGTTTCGGTTTGGGTGGTTTTTTTTTTTTGTTAGTTGGTTGGTTTTGTTTTGCTTGTTTTTTCAGGTTGAGGAAAGGATCCTTTAAAGCAATATTAGGCCTATTTACAGATCTCTAAATCATTCACAAAATGGCACTAATATCATAGTATCATAGTATCATAGTATCATCAGGGTTGGAAGAGACCTCACAGATCATCAAGTCCAACCCTTCACCACAGAGCTCAAGGCTAGACCATGGCACCNCCCTTCTCTGGACACGCTCAAGGATTTCAATGTCCCTTCTAAACTGGGGGCCCCAGAACTGAACACAGTACTTAAGGTGCGGTCCAACCAGTGCAGAGTATATTCTCAAAGAGGAAAAAAAACCAACACAGCAATATCTTAGACTGAAACCTAATAGAAACAAATTAAAAAGGACAAGGCATTGTATTTTAGCAATGTTTTTCACTCTTGATAGTAGCTCTTCGACAAAATAAGGAAAAGAAATACACTGCTCAATAGTAGTATAAGCACTTCAAGATGTCACTGTTTCTTTCCTTTCTCCAGCTACTCATTTTCAACCCTCAACTACAGCCTCCACAGTAGAACTAAACATGTAAATATACAGGTTGGAAGGAGTGTGGACATCCTTTGCACAAATGCCAACAGTGAGAGCTTAATGTGATGTCACAGCAAGTCTGTTTATGGAATTGGCCATAGGGATCCCATAGTTCCCACCAATAAAAGAAAAAAGCATAAAATCAAGGAGTGCTGGTGAAGGAGCCTACAGACCAGATGCACATTCTTAACTTCATGCTGTGCAATACGAGTATTATGCAAGAGAAGTGTAGCTAGCAGGGCAAGGGAGGTGATTCTCCCCCTTTACTCTGCTCTGGTCAGACCCCACCTGGGGTACTGTGTGCAGTTCTGGAGCCGCCAACACAAGAAGGACATGGAACTGCTGGAGTGAGTTGAGAGGATGATCAGAGGGCTGGAGCACCTCTACTATGAGGACAGGCTGAGAGAGTTGGGGCTCTTCAGTTTGGAGAAGAGAAGGATTCCCAGGAGACCTTATAGTGGATTTCCATTATCTGAAGGGGGCCTACAATAAGGCTGGGGAGGGACTTGCAATGACAGGACAAGGGGTAATGTGTTTAAACTGGAAGAGGAGAGATTTAGACTGGATGTTAGGAGGAAGTTCTTTACAGTGACGGTGGTAAGACACTGGAACAGGTTGCCCAGGGAGGTTGTGGATGCTTCCTCCCTGGAGGCATTTAAGGCCAGGCTGGATGAGGCCTTGAGCAACCTGCTCTAGTGGGAGGTGTCCCTGCCTATGGCAGGGGGTTGGAGCTGGATGATCCTTGAGGTCCCTTCCAACCTAAACCATTCTATGATTCTATTGTATGCCAATGAACCATAGAATAAAACAAACAACAAAAAATCTTATCAGTGAAACAAATAGGGCCACTCACAAGAGAAAGTGGAATCAACAAATACGTAGCAAGCCCCCTTGGTAGGGTTACCCTATGGACATGCCTTCTGTTGGCTGTGTTAATGAGGTACCCTTCTAGAGATAATCTATCCTGGGCACTTAGGAAATGGACCACAATTGAGCAGGGGATTAAGCTTCTGAGGGAGTTTGCTGTGAAGGAAGTACTTCATTGAGATCATGGTACACAGAAAATGAAGTTCCTATTAGAAGAGGACTTTCAAAGAAGCTTTTTCAACTCACTCCTCCATCTTATGCTAATATCTCGGCAAGCAGATTTGTGGGAAAGAACAGTGGTGGTAGGCTTCCTACTGTTGGTGAATTTACTGGCTAATTGAGGCAGCCATAAAAACTATGGCTACAGAGATGGCATCAAAGAAGTGAAGTAGGATACTAAAACCTCCATATCAACCTCCATATCCAGGCTGGTGAAGGAGAAATGCACCAATCCTTCACCTTCTGAATGGATAAATGTCTCTGCTATCAGATGTTCACTTTCCAGAAGGCGCTTTCAGCCCAGAAGGCAAATTCCATCTAGACACCAGCAACCACGTGAGTCTGTGGATAATCCTGTGTGACCAATATGGTGAGAACAGAATAGTGTGATCAGCAAGACCAGGGTTGTCATTGTGCCCCGTACTGGCACTGGTGAGGCCTCACCTCGAGCACTGTGTGCAGCTCTGGGCCCCTCACTGCAAGAGAGACAGTGAGGTGCTGGAGGGTCCAGAGGAGAGCAATGAGACTGGGGAAGGGACTGGAGGGGAAGGCTGATGGAGAGAGGCTGAGGGAGCTGGGGGTGTTCAGCCTCAAAAAGAGGAGACTCAGTGGGGATCTGATCACACTCTACAGCTACCTGAAGGGAAGTTGTAGTAAGGTGGGGGTCAGGCTCTGCTCCCAGGCAACTTATGCCAAGACAAGAGGGCATGGCCTGAGGCTGTGCCAGGGGAGGGTTAGGTTGGATGTTAGGAAGCACTTCCTCACGGCAAGGGTAATTAGGCACTGGAATGGACTTACCAGAGAGGTGATGGAGTTGCCATCCCTGGAAGTGTTTAAGGAGACTGGATGTGGCACTGAGTGCCACGGTCTGGTTGATGTGGTGGTGTTAGGCCATAGGCTGGACTTGATGATCTCAGAGGTCTATTCCAGCCTCAGTAATTCTGTGATTCTGTTATTCCATGCACCTAGACCCTTCAGAACATGATTAAGTGGGATGGTCAACCTACTTCAGAAAAATGTGGTGGACCAAACAGCAAAGACATAAATGCCAGTGAAACCACACAAAATCCTGGTGCAAAAAAAAAGAGAATGCCTTTCTGACCAGAAACAAATCAAAAGAATACTGTGGTTTCCATAGTGGAAACATAATTAAAACATCAAAATAACCTATTCAGAGAATTAATACTTTTAACTCTGCACGCATCATGTCATGGATTGGGTTGATCCTGCTGCTGTTATTCATACCATGCTGCAGTCATGCCAGCTGCAAAAGTGAAATTGCTAACTGGACCAAAGTATTACAGGGCTTGAAGTTTGGATTGCAACATGGGAGGCAACATAAGGCACTTCCTGTTCTGGTTGCTGCTTCTGTGTTCCAGGTTCATGGGTATTGTCTTTTTCCGCTGGGGTGACAGTAGGACAAGGAAAGATGGAACAATAGTTTTCTGGCATGTGCTTTTGGCTTGTTTGCTTTTGCTTTCTCCTGCTTTGTGCCATGCTTTTTCTGCAAATAGGCTAAGGTAATTATGTGTTTTGTCCTATGTTTAGCTGATTTTGATCGGTAAACTCTATTATTATCTCACTTGGTTTTGATCTCAATCTCAAGTTTTTTGAATGTTACTTTCCCCTCACTTCTGCATTGGGAAAAGAGCCAAGTTAACCCATTGGTTCATTTTGACACATCTTGTTCTGATTCAAATCATCACAATCAGAAAGAAACACCCCTGGAGAAGTCTCTAGTGATGTTGAGCTTGTGAATATCTGGCAATCAGAGCACAACATTTTAGCGTGACTTAAAATCTAGCAAGCGCAGTCCAGATGTCTATCATGAAAGAATTTATCTTTGATTTTTTTTTAATTTTAAGAATTTATAATTTTAAGTTACTTCTGAAAGTCTGCTCTAACAAAAAGATATCTGAAGAAAAGTGCTAGCTCGAATGTTGCAACAAAACAGAGTAATTAGTATATTTGCATTGAATTTCATAAAGTATTTCTCATGGATTACTTTTGATCCACCTGGGGGTTTTTTTGTTTGTCTTGTTTGCCTGAACATGAGCCAGCAGTGTGCCCAGGTGGCCAAGAGAGCCAATGGCATCCTGGCCTGCATCAGGAATGGTGTGGTCAGCAGGAGCAGGGAGGTCATTCTGCCCCTGTACTCTGCACTGGTTAGACCACACCTCGAGTACTGTGTTCAGTTCTGGGCCCCCCAGTTTAAGAGCGACATCGAGATGCTTGAACATGTCCAGAGATGGCAACGAAGCTGGTGAAGAGGCCTCGAGCACAGCCCTACGAGGAGAGGCTGAGGGAGCTGGGATTGTTTAGCCTGGAGAAGAGGAGGCTCAGGGGAGACCTTATTGCTGTCTACAACTACCTGAGGGGTGGTTGTAGCCAGGAGGAGGTTGCTCTCTTCTCTCAGGCAGCCAGCACCAGAACAAGAGGACACAGCCTCAAGCTGCGCCAGGGGAAATTTAGGCTTGAGGTGAGGAGAAAGTTCTTCACTGAGAGAGTCATTGGCTACTGGAATGGGCTGCCCAGGGAGGTGGTGGAGTCGCCGTCCCTGGAGCTGTTCAAGGCAGGATTGGACGTGGCACTTGGTGCCATGGTCTAGCCTTGAGCTCTGTGGTAAAGGGTTGGACTTGATGATCTATGAGATCTCTTCCAACCTTGGTGATACTGTGACACTGTGATACTGTGTTTGTTTTGGGTTTGGTTGGGGTGGGTTTTGGGTTTTTTTGACAGTCTAAAAAACTTATATTTTGTTCAGTAACAAAAATAATTTAAATATTGTTAACTTAATAGACTCCTCTTCCCTCTAGATGTTGGGCCAGGATTAAAAAAATATTCTTTCAGGCAAATGGGTGTTGTGGAGGCAGGGAATTAACATGACTAAGGAAACATAAAAATAGAGTTATTTTATTTTCCTGGAACCCCACCCCCAAAACTATATAAAAAAATTAGTTTAGTTTATTAACAGATTCAGTTTGATTGGAAATATCTTCCAAAAAAAAGAGAGTATTATAGATAAATTTAGATATTTAGGAAGTCAGAAAATTGAAAAGGCTAAGCTATAAACACAGCTTTACCCCACTATCAATCAGGCTGAGCAGAAGGTTAAGGGAATTGTGTGTCTTACAGAGGTGAGGTAGGCATTCAGCAATGATCCCTTGCTGGATTCCTCGGCAGGAGCATCCTTCCGGTGCTGCAGGCAATATCCAATAATAGACATCCATGCCACAGAAATCTGAGGTGAGTGGCACAGCTGCAAATTCAGAAATGGCTCAAGCACTTCTTCCTCAGTGAGATGGTCATGGAATGATGCTGCTTTCACAGCAGCAGGGTAGAGTCAAAACTGCTAGATTCCCCCACTCTGGGAGACAGCCAGGAAATTGGTTACTGAATAGGGCCTGAGAGAGGGTGGTCCAGATGCCACCGTCTCTCTCTCAAAGGACCCCAGGGTTTGCAAGCCTGACAGTTTGCACAGAATGGTGCAAAAGTGGGGAGAACCGTCCACAATGAGGGACAGGATAAAACCAAGATCCATACAAAGGGTAGGAGCCATCCAAAAAGCAGAGATTGTCCAGTCACAACAATAACTTGTCTTTTGCAGTGTCACGGGACTCTCAAGATGGCAACCCTCAAGGCAGGAACCCTTGCTCTATTTATCCCTTTTTTAGACAAAATGTCCATTTACCATTTATACTGGACATGAAAACACAGCCAACCACCAGTCCGATTCCAGCGTGGGCTTCCACACAGGATATCCCACCTGCAGAAGGGCACTTTTTACCACCCCCCTTCAAGCCAACAGGGCAGGGGGGGGAAGCAGCTTTCGTGCCTGTCTTCAAACCCATGGAGTGAGAGGGAGAAGAGAGGAATTTGGGGTAACCCTGGAAAATGGGAACATTATATATTTTTTTCTTTTTTTCCTTTTAAGTAGTTTAGTTTTCTTTAAAACTCAGTGCTATGCAGAAGCTCTCTGTCTTGTCCTTAACAATGACCCAATGCTATTTCATGGTTGAATTATTATTGCATACATTTTTATTGCATAAATGCCTTTGAAAAATTAATTTCCTTCATTGCCACAGTAACACAAAGAAAAACACTTACATATAGTAGCTGAAGGGTTGATGAGATTTTTTTCCAATTATGGTTTCCAGGGCCATATCTAAGGTTTACTAAAAGGAACAAAAGGTTTAAAACCAATTTTAATGTGTTTTGGGAAAGACCATGAGAAATCATTGATCAGACATAAATTCTTCAGGAAAATTATGTTTAAAATCTTAGTACAAAACAAAGCTGAACCACACAGATGCTATGAATTAAAATGAATCATGGACATCAGAATTCATTTGCAGGTACCAAATGTCACTTTATTCCTTTAGACATAGAGGATAAGGTACACAGACTGTTCTGTTGTAATGCGGTTTAGATAGTGCACTGAAAACCAAGCACCCCATTCATTAAATACTAAGTGACTCTGAGGGAATAAGAAAGATAAAGAATCTTGTATTTGATTATGTTAGTATAGATAACTATTACAGTATCACAGTATCATCAGGGTTGGAAGAGACCTCACAGATCATCAAGTCCAACCTTTTACCACAGAGCTCAAGGCTAAACCATGGCACCAAGTGCCACATCCAATCCTGCCTTCAACAGCTCCAGGGATGGCGACTCCACCACCTCCCTGGGCAGCCCATTCCAGTGTCCAATGACTCTCTCAGTGAAGAACTTTCTCCTCACCTCGAGCCTAAATTTCCCCTGGCGCAGCCTGAGGCTGTGTCCTCTCGTTCTGGTGCTGGCCACCTGAGAGAAGAGAGCAACCTCCTCCTGGCTACAACCACCCCTCAGGTAGTTGTAGACAGCAATAAGGTCTCCCCTGAGCCTCCTCTTCTCCAGGCTAAACAATCCCAGCTCCCTCAGCCTCTCCTCGTAGGGCTGTGCTCGAGGCCTCTCACCAGCCTCGTTGCCCTTCTCTGGACACGCTCAAGCATCTCAATGTCCCTTCTAAACTGGGGGGCCCAGAACTGAACACAGTACTCGAGGTGTGGTCTAACCAGTGCAGAGTACAGGGGCAGAAAGACCTCCCTGCTCCTGATGACCACACCATTCCTGATGCAGGCCAGGATGCCACTGGCTCTCTTGGCCACCTGGGCACACTGCTGGCTCATGTTCAGGCGGGTATCAATCAGCACCCCCAGATCCCTCTCTGTCTGGCTGCTCTCAGCCACTCCAACCCCAGCCTATTCAGGGTTTATGACTTCTTCAGTGGGTCAAGTATGGACTTGCTAGAATGCTGGGGTTTGGACAGAATTAAGAAGGCTGAAGTGAAGAAGAAAAGGGTAATGCTAAGGCCATTCTGATAAGGAGCACAGCTGCAGGGAAGTGGCCTTGGGAAAGCTGTGAAAGCTAGTTGCTATCTGTAGCTGAGATGTGCAAGGGGACCTTGAAGGGACGCAGGCTGGTCAGCCCTAGGAACAGCTGAATGCTTCTGTTACAGAACCTACCAAAATTACACGTCTGTATTGAATCCACTATATAAGTACCACTCTTAGCTTCAATAAATGGATTGACCTTCTATGTACCATATTGGTATAAGCTCGTGTCTTTCCGGTCTCCCGCACAGACTTTGAGGAACCTGGCACTAGAAGTTAAGCAATGGGTATATATTTGAGATCTTCTCAAGACTGGATATTTATTCATTTGGGATTCCAAATGTTATGTCATATTTGATAGATATGTGCTTTTACTTCTGTGATGTTTGAAAAGGAGGATCACAAAAATGATTAGAGGGCTGCAGAACTTACCCTGAGAGGAACTCCTGAAGGAGTCAGGTCTCTTCTCACTAGAAAAGAAAATATTCAGGGGGGAATGTCATTACAGTATTGTCTCATTTAAGGGGTGGCTATGAGGAGAAAAGAGGTTCTTTCTCTTCATGAGAAGCCACATGGAAGAGAAAAGAGTGCAAGTTACATTGAGAAAGGTTTCATTCTGGTATAAGAAAGATTTTTTTTACAGTGAGAACAATCAATCACTGGAACCAGAAGTTACAGTACAGTTCGCACAGCTGGAGGGTTTCAGGACGCAGTTATACAGGGTGCTAGATAATGTCATCTAAGCTCCAAGAATGGGTACTCCACAATTTCTCTGGGTAACCTTTTCCAGTGTTAGACCACACTGTTGGTTGGGGTTTTTTTTCTCTTCCTGATAGTGATTCAGAATTTGCCAGTTTCCAGCTTCTGGCTGTCAACTTTGTTGTGCATTTACAGAGTCTGTAAGTTCCATCTTTGTATGCTCTAATCAGATGCATACAAAAGGTTACTTCTCACCTTTCAAAGATGAGCAAACTGGCTTTTCTCCCTTTCTCCTCATATCTTATTTGCTGCAATCTCCTCTCAGTGTCTTTCTTGCACTGGAGAGCCCAAAATAGACTTCAGCAGTCTAGATGTGGCCTTACAAGTGCCAAAATAGAATGAACCATTTTCTTGGGCCTCTTTGCTGTACAATTCTTTGCTTCCAGGCTCCTCTAATGACATATATTCAACTCACTGTCCACTAGACACTTTTCCTGCAACACTGCATTTTTCCCTGGGAGCTTCCAAAATGGTCAGGTAGACCCCAACCTCAGAGTGTAGAGCAATACAAAAAAAATTCTGTCACTTGCTACAGTTTGGAGAATGCTTAATGCAGACAATTTCAGAGAGGCTGTGAGATAAAAATGTTATTTTTTTTTTCCACACTTAACTTTGGGTCTTTTCTCAGAAATATGCCTCCTGGTCATGTTTAAGGAAACATGTTTTTACTGTTGGGTAAAAGACAAACATGTTTTCATATTCTCTCTCAGGCAGGCCTTAGTTGATCAAACAGAAACTGGAAATACTCAGCTCAATATAAAAATCCCCATGTACGTTCTGCTTGATATTGTTAAGTGTCAACATGTGACTTAGATGGTTTCTCACATAGAAGTCTAAAGTAATTTGAAATGGCTTATCTGGCCAAAAAAAGCTGCATGGATTAAGACATACAGTACAGGACTTACAAGTGACCCAGGCTATTTGGGTGTCTCGGGATACCATAAAGAGTGTAAAGATGACATTACACAGTTATGTTTAGACAACCTAGACAAAACATTTATTGGAACTGTTGACCAGAAGAGATGAAATATTTGACTTACTCAGTGTTACCAATACTTTGGTATCCTTAAGTTTTATTATTTTGACTTGAGACTCTCTATTGATAATCAAATGTAATTCTTCAGCAAAATTATAAACAACTGAAGAATAATTCTTGAAGAAAACAGTTGTAAGCATACCTTAAATTATTACTAACTCTTTCTATATGACTTGGTTTCAAAGGAAAGGTTTCATTAGTGGCTCAAGTAAAGCTTTAGTGCAAATTATTTTTATATATTTCCTACAGTCAGAGCTGTATTACTTATATTTATCTCTTTCAACTGTTCTAGTAGTAATGAGAATAAAGTTTGAATTCTGTATTTGTGACCAGTCACCACTTAGAATCATAGAATCAACCAGGTTGGAAGAGACCTCCAAGATTATAGAGTCCAACCTAGCACCCAGCCCTAGCCAATCAACTAGACCATGACACTAGCCTCATCCAGTCTTTCCTTGAACACCTCCAGGGTCAACAACTCCACCACCTCCCTGGGCAGCCCATTCCAATGGCAAATCACTCTCTCTGGCAAGAACTTCCTCCTAACATCCAGCTTAGACCTCCGCTTGTTCTGTTGCTGGTTGCCTGACAGAAGAGACTGACCCCCACCTGGCTACAGCCTCCCTGAGGTAGTTGTAGACAGCAATGAGTTCACCCCTGAGCTTCCTCTTCTCCAGGCTAAACAACTCCAGCTCCCTCAGCCTCTTCTCACAGGGCTGTGTTCCAGGCATTAACAAGGACCGAGCTCTATAAATTTTCCCGACCTTAAGAAATCACTGCGTATGAAGAGAGAAATTAACCCCTTTTCAGGTACTTGTATCTGTCTTTGATACTATTGCACTTATATAAACCGAGGAAATTATTGTAGAAGAGCTTATTTTTAGGGACCTGAATTGGAGGACATCTTAGATAAAACCGATTTGAGTGAAACTGTGCACGAGATGAAGGACTTCTGCAAGAGCTTTTAGCTCTGGACATTGATGGGTCTGCAACAGTATTTCATATAACATCTATCCATTACTGTGGGGGGGAAAAAAAAAAAGTATGGAATTCTAAAAATCCTATACATTTTTTCTAAGGTAACAAGGCAAACTCTGAAGTTGACAGAAAGTGTGGTAAACCATACCTCAAGCCATAAACTTTATGGAGAAGATCACTACAAACCAATCACTCAGGAAATATTATAAAACATCTTTTAGTCTTCTTTCTTTGTTCCTTTGCTTGCATGTTTTCAATTTTACTTTGGTTTTAGCTGAACAGAGACAGAGGTTGTAAACAGGATTAATAAGAGAAAGAATCTTTTCTTTTCCTAGTATTGTAAGAGTTGTCAAAAAGCCCTTGCTCATGAAAACCTCTAGCAAATGGAGATGCTCTGGAAACACTTAAGGAGACAATAAGTTCCCTGTTACAGAATTTTATTCACAGAAAAAGATATAGGAATTATTCAAAAAAGCTCCTAAGGTTTAGAACAAGTTGTTTACGAGCCATTCATGACCATGAAATAACAAATGTGAATCTAACTGTTCTCAAATACCATTTATGCTACAGTAAGTTAAAGGTCTAGCTTGAATGATGATTGACTGAATAGACAAACAGTTAAGTCCAACTGTCAAGGTAAAAAAATGTGGAAAGCCATGGCTTCATCACAGCTATGCAAAAATTACTTCAGTTGAAAGAGGAGGTATGGTTCTATACTTTAGTTAAATCAGTTTAATTTGTTATAAAACTTTATAGCAATTCTACCATCATCTTATACAATAATTCTTTGAAATTTGTCTCTGAAAAAAAAAGGCAAAAAAGTAAAATAATTTAGTACATGTCCAATATTGAGTTATGCTTTTGAACGTTAATCTCATCCTTTCTCCAAGTAACAATTTGTGGTGGTTTTGGCATTTCCCCACCCCCCCCACACTAGATTAACCAGACTAACTCAGCCAGCTAGAAGTTAAGAAATGAAGCTTTATATTTACAGCTTAGCAAAATTTACAAGCATCTATATATATATACAACATATTACAGATATTTACAACTATAGACAGTAATACACAAGTTACAAATAATACAGAAATACAGAACTGTACAAAACTGTGGTGGAAGGTCCAAGTTATTCCTAGAACACATATCCATCACATGCCCTAAACACCTGCCCAAATACTCATTTTGCCCCCCCTTTCCTGCTTCTTCTTCCTGTGTGGAAGAAGCCAGAAAGCAGACAATTCACTGACAACTTCACTGTTGTCTGCCAAGGACATAGTTTATCAATGCTGCCATTAAAATTGTAGAGTGTCTAAGGAAATTAAGTTCACGCTTGTTCCTAGAAAGCTTGTATAAGATGTGCTTCGTAAGGGTTATGTAAGAGATCATGGAGAAAATACTCTAAAGGCTGTGAAATTAAAAGCCTGACATTAGAATCATGCCTCACCTTTGTCCTTCCTCACCTTTCTCTCTTTGATACCATTCTTCTACAGAACAAACTTTTGGGTTTGGCTTAGAATTTAAATCTAAGTCCATATATATTCTACTCTCCCCTCTACTCTTATACCTGTTTTGTGGAAAGGAAACTTCAGATAATAGAAGAGATAAAATTAGATCAAATTATACTTGAGAAAGTATATCAAAACTCAGGAAAAAATGTCTAGTTTTTCTACTTTGGACTGTGCATAAAATTAAAATTAAGATAATTTCCTTATTTGTTCCTTTTAAAAGGAACCAATTCACATTAAGATAAAACTATAGAATTATTTTTTGGTAATGAACTACTATACAAATTACGCTTGAAAAACATGTGTACAATCTGTGAAATACTACTCTTATAAAGGCCATTTGATCTATAAAATATTACACAATGCATTCAAAGATGGTGACTCCATCACCTCCCTGGGCAGCCTAGAAAGAACTTCCTTCTGGAAAGAACTTCTCTCTGGCAAGAACTTCCTCCTAACATCCTGCCTAGACCTCCCCTGGCACAACTTGAGACTGTGTCCCCTTGTTCTATTGCTGGTTGCCTGACAGAAGAGACCAACCCCCACCTGGCTACAGCCTCCCTTCAGGTAGTTGTAGACAGCAATGAGGTCACCCCTGAGCCTCCTCTCCTCCAGGCTAAACAATCCTAGCTCCCTCAGCCTCTCCTCATAGCTGTATTACTAATAAACAAGAATATCTCATCCAGATCATAGAATCATAGAATTCATAGGGTTGGAATGTACCTTCAAAGATCATTTAGCCCAGCCTTCCCCTGTAGTAACCAGCCTATAATACCACTGTTATATAGATAAGAGGACAAAATAGCTTAATAAGCTGAATCTAGTCTTAAAAGGCTAATAAAACAACACTGCTTCGTTAGGTGCTTCCTAGGTTACTTGTCATAAGATTCACTTACCAAAACCGATGTACTACATATTAATAGTATGGAAGTTTGTATTTCAACATGCACCATGGAAACTACTGTAACTTTCTGAGTATGAAGAACATAATTGTATAGGGTTAACACTCCAGGAGGAGTAACCCTGAACTTGACACTTGACCTCACGTGGTCTTGACCCTTTCCCAGGGGTGGGTCTGAACACCACCAAGTGATGGTTAGCCCACTCCCCCTTCCTGTCCCATAAAAGCAGGGGGACTTCCTGTTAACTCTCACTCTGGACCACTCTGCAGCTCTCTCTGCACATCTCTCTGCTCTGTGATTACCGCCATTTACCATCTGTTCCTGGTTTCGGTTTTACCACGTGGCCATCACCCACAAGGCAGACAAAGCCACCACCATCACAAACTCAGGTTGTATTTATACCTTTTGTATTTCTTATTTGCCCTTCCCTACACCTTTGTAACCTCCCTACCTGTGATACCCTTTTAAGTTATTGTTAAACTTTTCTTTTTAACTTCCAAATCGAGTGAGATTGGTTTATTTGGGTGTGTTTACCTTTCCTCTCTACTTCTAATTCCTTTCTTTTGGGAAAGGAGGGGGGGAAGAAGGAAGGGCACTTTACAAATTGTTATTGGTTCTATCAAATTTACCCGTGTCTCTGGAGATTTAAATTAGAACCAAGACAATAATGTAAGATGATTTGCAATATAGTTAGTTGGTTTTTAATATGTGCCGATTGCTATAGGCGGTAACTAAAGTTCTACAAAAATGACATCTGGAAATCATATAAGCCAAATCAGGGTGGAAACAGTATGGCACTGGTTTTCAGCAACTGATTTCATGATTGTGGCTGTCAGTCTAGCTAAATTACAAAGGTGGATGCAACACACTTAAATAACGAGATTGGTATGGTCTTCAAAAGGAGAGTCGGCATTTACAATAACTCCAGGGTCATAATCATTATACAAGAGATAAAGAGAACAAAATGAAACCTCTGCAGAGTACACCTGAGGCCTTTTTGCATTAGCAAGCTAATCAATAGCAACTGAGAAAATCAGCACAGGATCAAAAAACACAGAAAAACTTCACTTGCTCTAGAGTCAGGATCCTGCAAAAGTCAGAGGTTGAGAAATCAAACTGGGGGAAAAAAAAAAGAACAGCCAAACAAACATCAAAGTACTCTTCTCTAAAATCTGATTTCATCTTGTTTTGTCCATTACTCCTCATATTACTTTCCAATTCTACCTTGCCCCAGCACTAAAGAGAAAATTTCCCCTCTGGAAGGTTTTTATCTGTTATGAACAGCATCAGAAATTCTTTTGGTATTTTTCCTCTGAGGCTAAGAAGTATATAAAATAAAGATCGTTTTGTTTTCCAGTCTGACTGTATTACTGCACTTGAGGGGAAATTTGTCTTTATAAAAGGCTTTATGACATTTCAGTGCATTGCAGTATGGTAACACTCGATACCTTTCATTTGATTTTATTGCTCTTCCTTTTGCATTGAATTTATGTGCTCTTCATGAAGTTATGAAAGGACAGGAAAACAGGATTGCTCTCCCTGCATTTTCTTTTCCAGAAGACAACTGAAAAATGTGAAATTTCAAAACTTTGTGATTTTTTTTTTCCTCTAACTTCTTTTTGCTTCTCAGTTCATTCTTTCCCAAAAATCTCTAATTGATGTAAGAACTTTCTCAACTAGAAGTATGCAAAGATTAAAGAAACTGTTATAAGCATTAGAGATATTATCCAAAGATAATAAAAACCTACAGTTTTATTTTAGAAGATTAGAGTTTTATAACATTCTGTCCACAAACATGTTAGCTATAGCTTATGTAGATGAAAAATCATTTAAGAGAAAGACCTTTAAAGTTAAAAGACTTATATTTCATTGGCTTTTAATATGTGCTGATTGCTATAGTCAGTTTTTTACTTCTGTTAATTCTTTCCCAAAAATCTCTAATTGATGTAAGAACTTTTCTCAACTAGAAGTATGCAAAGAGTAAGGAAACTGTTATAAGCATTAGAGATATTATCCAAAGGTAATAAAGAACAACAGTTTTATTTTAGAAGACTAGGATTTTATAACATTCTGTCCACAAACATATTAACTATAGATTGTGTAGAACTTTCTCAACTAGAAGTATACAACGATTAAAGGAACTGTTACAAGCATTAAAGATCTTAACCTTGAAAGTTAAAAGACTTATATTTTAATTGTTAGGTCTTTTTTTTAGAAGGGTATGATTAAGGACATGTCTGTCATCATTGCATGTTGGTAACCTGCAAGCAGCTTTTGCAAATTGAAACATTACTGTGTGGAATGCAGTACTTTATTGCTGGAATGTTTTATTACTGGAATATTTTATTATTAGAATATTTGCACTCAAAAGGCCTATTGTGGTGCTTAGAAAAATCCTCAACATGAGATTCAAATTTTTAGCATGATTCCCTAAAAACTTATGGACAGTTTGGATACAAACTGATGTTGCTTAAGCTCAAAAAAACATTTGAATTGTTACTATGTGAAGTATTAATCTTACTTAATTGCAGTGAATATATGTCTAGCTCTTCTCCATTGAACTTAGAATTCTTTATATGTTATTGTATCCTTATTTTTATATGCAGATTTTTTTGGACTTTTCTGATAAAAGTCATATCTCTCTTCATTTTCTAAGTTTACTGTCCTATAACAATTTTGTCATTTCTTTCCTGAAAAAGTGATAAAACCAATCAAAAGTATTTTTTTCTCAAAGTACAACTCATTAACCTGGAGAAATCATAAGCAGAGTTGCATTCATAACTGAGCTTGAAGGCTTGAAGGCAACTTTGGGGACTATCTTTATGTGGTAATTGACATACAACAGTGAAGGAGCTCACAGTAGAACAGAAGGTGAAATTTTGGGCTGTCCTTTTAATTTCTGGTTATTACTTTAAGTAATTTATTGTGGATGAGGTATCCCTTTTTTTTCTAGAAAAAAAAAAAAAACAGCAACCAAACAAAACCCAGAAAAGAATACTATACTGATCCAGAAACTGTATTAGTAAAGAGAAGGAGTTCTGGGCTCCTCAATCCAGTTCTGGGCTCCTCAATTCAAGAGAGATGTTGAGATACTGGGATGTATCCAGAGAAGGAACATGAAGCTGGTGAGAAGCCTGGAACACAGCCCTGTGAGGAAAGGCTGAGGGAGTTGGGGTTGTTTAGCCTGGAGAATAGGAGGCTCAGGGCAGACCTCACCGTTGTCTACAACCACCTGAAGGGAGGCTGTAGCCAGGTGGGGGTTGGTCTCTTCTCCTGGGCAACCAGCAACAGAACAATGGGACACAGTCTCAAGTTGTGCCAGAGGAGGTCTAGGCAGGATGTTAGGAGGAAGTTCTTCCCAGAGAGAGTGATTGGCATTGGAATGGGCTGCCCAGGGAGGTGATGGAGTTGCCATCCCTGGAGATGTTCAAGCAAAACCTGGCTGAGGCACTTAGTGCCATGGTCTAGTTGATTGGCCAGGGCTGGGTGCTAGGTTGGACTGGGATGATCTTGGAGGTCTCTTCCAACCTGACTGATTCTATGTTTCTAAGCAGTAATCTGAATCAGAGATGGTGACTCTTCAATTCCCCCATTCTGAAATGAAGAGTTACTGATAATAATTGGACTAAATGATCTTATAGGTAATTTCAAATGAAAATTCTATGATTCCATGATGTAGACAGTACAAGTGCTTCTGGGAAATTTCTTTGAGCTCTTCTATTTTTTATTAGTTTTATTTTTCCTTCAGGGTTTTTCTTGGCAGTGTGACATTTACAGCACACACAGGCAAGAAGATTGCTATGCAGTACAGACTGTGTAATTGCTAAATCCATAGCTTGAAATGAATAAAGCAGTTTTTAGTGGCTAGACTTTGTTCAGCTTTCTATTATTCAGTTGAAGCACAGTTAATATTGATCTTCTATTGTTTAAATATCTTTTGAGTTTCCTGTTTCTCAGGTTTAGAGCACAGGAACACTAAGGGAATCCATGTAGACTCATGGAATAAGACTTTCATATTTATTCTAATTGCCTTGAAAACTGACTTGTAGACTCAGTTGAACAGGTACTGGTTAAAAAAATTACTGTAAAAACAAATAACTAAGTACAATTTTTAAAGGAAGAACTTTTTTAGTTTGATGAAATGTGCTAGTCAGAGGAAACCATCCAAAAAATGTTACATAGTGGCCTGAGTAGTTCTAATGATAGTTGAGAAAATTAAACATTTCCTCTCACAATGCAATCTGTAGTAACTCAAGACTTTAGTCCATGAATAAGATATTCAGAAATGGAAGTCCTACTGATTGGAATAAAAAAGAAAAAGATACAGTTAGAAGAATATTCAGTTCCACTGCCAAAAGAACTATTTTTAGATCCAAGTTCTGCTACTTGTGTCTCCCATTGGCTTAATATGAACACAGTGTTGACTCTTAAGCTGGCTTTGATGTGGATGCAAGGCTGCCAGGAGTTTTCTTTTCCTCGACTTGTCACGTTAGAATTTATTTTCTGAATTTTTCAGCTGGTTAACAAAAAAAAGACAAAAAGGAAAAAATATTTATCTGCCACTTGCAATACTCTGCATCATCAGTCATGCCAGGAGCTTCTGGTGGGCTACTTGAGTTTTTGAGATGCAATTATAAGGATGTACATGAGCTTCTTTAGTAGTAGGGATTATATTCTTGATGTAATTTGGAATAAAATGAAAATGAACATTAATAAACATTTTAATTACTTTGTTTTACATAAATTCCTTGTTTAAATTGTGTCTGTACATATACATATATATATATATTAAACAGCACTGTCAGCAGACTGACAAGAGTGAGAGTCCTTACCCTTACATTCTGCTCCTTTTTCTTATATCAATGGTAGCCAGGAGGAGGTTGCTCTCTTTTCTCAGGCAGCCAGCACCAGAACAAGAGGATGCAGCCTCAGGCTGCGCCAGGGGAAGTTTAGGCTTGAGGTGAGGAGAAAGTTCTTCACTGAGAGAGTCATTGGCTACTGGAATGGGCTGCCCAGGGAGGTGGTGGAGTCGCCGTCCCTGGAGCTGTTCAAGGCAGGATTGGACATGGCACTTGGTGCCATGGTCTAGCCTTGAGCTCTGTGGTAATGGGTTGGACTTGATGATCTATGAGGCCTCTTCCAACCTTGGTGATACTGTGATACTGTGAAAATACAGCCAGTTTTATCTTTATGAGCCAGCATGAAGGATGCTTTCAATTCAGAAAATATCATTGTACCCATGTTAATGGCCATGAAGATTTTCATCTGTGAGTGTTAAATATGAGAATATTATTCTGCTGCTTCAAACATGCCTGTGGTCCTTTATGGACACTAAATAAATAAATCAACAAAAATACAATCAGATAAATTAAAAATACTTTATTTCAAATGCAAACATTATGGCTCTGGGTTTATATGAAGTATTCCTAGTTTAAACTAGGAATTTCAGAGTGGATTTGTATACATAATTTTTAATAGTTTGAGAAAAAAGCTGCAGAATATATAGATGGAATCATAGAATCAAACAGGTTGGAAGAGACCTCCAAGATCACTCAGTCCAACCTAGCACCCAGCCCTATCCAGTCAACTAGACCATGGCACTAAGTGCCTCAGCCAGGCTTTTCTTGAACACCTCCAGGGATGGCGACTCCACCACCTCCCTGGGCAGCCCATTCCAATGCCAATCACTCTCTCTGTGAAGAACTTCCTCCTAACATCCAGCCTAGACTTCCCCCAGCACAACTTGAGACTGCATCCCCTTGTTCTGTTGTTGGTTGCCTGCATCATTCAGCTCAAATGAAAGTGTACTTTAGAAATATTGAGATAATTTCTCACAAAATAATCCTTTTATTTAGATTAGAACAAAGAANTCCTCCTAACATCCAGCCTAGACTTCCCCCAGCACAACTTGAGACTGCATCCCCTTGTTCTGTTGTTGGTTGCCTGCATCATTCAGCTCAAATGAAAGTGTACTTTACAAATATTGAGATAACTTCTCACAAAATAATCCGACTTTTATTTAGATTAGAACAAAGACGAAAGGATAGGTTTTTGCTTTCAGAACTTACAAACATGCATTCATAATATATCTTTCCCAGCAAAGGATCAACTGTGGTTTTTTTTTCTGAGGAAGAACAAACATGCAAACACGTTATTAGGTTTGCTTGTTTCAGAGTGCTTCTATAAAGCACTGCACAGTCCAGCCCTGCTGCTGCTGATGTAAACATCAGACAACCAACTGACCAGAAATTGTCTAATACTTGTACTCCTATGTTAGCTAATGATGTGTTTGTATCAACAAATATATGATAAATAATTAAATAGTTACAGGAAAAGAAGGGCAAAAAAAACCCCACTATATTATATTCTGCGTATTCTCTTTGGAAGGTATTGTGGTGGTAGGCAAACATGGGCTTATCCATGGCCAGACATGTTCCCCTGCCCCACCCCTCCTTCTGTGCTGGGGAAGCAACCTTGGGAGGGGTGAAAGCACTGGCTTTGCCTAATATGGTGAGGCCTGGCAAAGTGCCATTCTGATAGGCTAATCAATGCCCAATGCCCCAGTAGTAGCAGGCTGGATATTGATAAAAGGGATGAGCAGCTAGCTCGAGGCTGCTGCCACCTCTTTTTTGCATCCTGAATTTGCATGGAGAGCTTCCCAGGAACAGGCTCTGAATGCCTGCATGTGGTCGCCTTGCATAGCCCCCAGTGTGACAGTGTGCTGAGACCGTGCACGCCTCAAGACATCCTGCCTGCCCCTGAAAGTCTTCCTGCTAAGACCACAAGTCCTGGAGATACCAGATTGTACAGAGGAGCTGGGGACAAGGTCAGAGATTGTCTGCCTCTTTTCACCAGAAGTATGGGAGAAATCAAGTCTCAGTGGCAAATCAGACAGACTTCCACATGCTTTGGGTACTGTCTGATTTATAATTGTGTGAGTAAATACTTAAAAGCCTCTTCCAGTATAATATTTCCCTTTGCCACTTTAAGAAACAAGTGCCCTAGTTTTCCCTGAGCCCTGCATGTATAAATTTCCAACCTGTGCATTTTTGAACCTGTGATTAAGTTTCTGGTGAGTTTTAGTGTTAATAAACTGTGTTAATAATTATTAACAATCATTGCCTGGATATGAAAATTAATACAGATTATTAATTTTGCATAATCCTTCACAGGTATAAACCATACGCCAAACTATAGAAAACATTCTTTGAGCAGTAACATCTAGCTATTTCATATGTTCCAGGGAGAGCAGTGCTGGCAGACTCAGCCCCTCAGCCTCTCCTCATAGGGTTTGTGTTCCAGGCCTCTCACCAGCTTTGTTGCCCTTCTCTGGACACGTTCCAGCACCTCAACATCTCTCTTGAATTGTGGGGCCCAGAACTGGACACAGTACTCAAGGTGTGGCCTGACCAGTGCTGAGTACAGGGGCAGAATATCCTTCTTTATCCTACTGGCCACACTGTTCCTGGTACAGGCCAGGATGCCATTGGCTCTCTTGGCTACCTGGGCACACTGCTGGCTCATGTTGAGCCTACATAGACACTCTATAACATATGAGGAGTGGGGGATTGTTTTATCACTGGCTTCTTGGCTTCTGCTGCTCTCTTTTTTTTTCCTGCTGGGTAGGCTAAGACAATTATCATTGTATTATTTCATCAAATTCTTTATCCCAACCCAGCAATTCTTGCGTTACTTTCCCTACCAATCCAGAGGGAAGTAGCCTTGCTTGTAGGAGCAGGCTTAAACCAGCACAGCTGCAGGTTACTTCATTTTGTGAGATGGTGGGTTATGTCTGTTCACCAGTGTCAGTACACATAATTTTTCTCATTTTTCCCGTGATTTGTAATAGCATTGTCATCTAGTTTGATTCATGGCTCTTTTATGCTGACAGATATGGTGCATGTTTACAGACAGTATCCTGATGAAGAATTCGCTTAGTAATTTTAGAATTATGGATTTGCATTTTTCCTTCATCATCATAACAACATTATGCTTAAGAAGATATATGCACATTCCTGCTCATATCCACAGCTAAGACACATTCTCACCTGATTCAGCACCAGCAGATTGTTCAGCAAACCCACTTCAGTCCAAGCCTCAGTCCAAGCCTCCAATGAATCACATTTAGCTAATAGGCAACTCAAATTAATAATATTTGCATGCAAAAGTAAAGTCTCTGTGATTAACTACTGAATTATCTCATTTATCATCATGATTTTAGTTTGATACTCATATCAGCAGTGCATAGCTAAGCAGCTATCTCCCACCAATGATCCTTTGTTAGAGGAATTTTTTTGTCTAATTCTAGCTTTTCTTTTTTTTTTTGTGCTAATCCATTTACATTATGATTATTGCTATCCATAAATGGGATTATGCATAATAGCACAGATGTGCAAGACACTGTGTCCAGTTCTGGGCTCCTTAATTCAAGAGAGATGTTGAGATACTGGAACATGTCCAGAGAAGGGTGACAAAGCTGGTGAGAGGCCTGGAACACAGCCCTATGAGAAGAGGCTGAGGGAGCTGGAGGTGTTTAGCCTGGAGAAGAGGAGGCTGTAGCCGGGTTGGAGTCAGTCTCTTCTGCCAGGCAACCAGCAACAGAAAAAGAGAAACACAGTCTTAAGTTGTGCCAGGGGAGGTCTAGGCTGGATGTTAGGAGGAAGTTCTTTCCAGAGAGAGTGATTTGCCACTTGAATGAGCTGCCCAGGGAGGTGGTGGAGTTACTGTCCCTGGCGGTGTTCAAGAAAAGCCTGGCTGAGGCACTTAGTGCCATGGTCTGGTTGATTGTCTAGGGCTGGATGCTAGGTTGGACTGGATGATCTTGGGGGTCTCTTCCAACCTGCTTGATTCTATGACATCTGCTTCATCTGCTTGCATTAATACATCTTTTCATTTCACTTCAGGGTATACAGAATGAAAAAAAACAAAACAAACAAAAAAAAACCCACTTGTGTTTTTCACATCTCTGGCTGCAAGTGTAGAATACACTTGAAAAGTCACAAAACACAAATGTATACTTCTGTTATTGTCTATAGTCTTCTGTTCTTCTTTTTATCTGTGATTATAGCATCAGTGAACTCTATTTTTATCACCCCTGCTAACAAGTACTTGATAAGCTATTTCCTTGTATTTGCAAATCAGGTTATGAACTGTTTTGGAGTTGAGGACCCATCCCTGGAGACATTCAAGATCAGACTTGATGTGGCCCAGGGCAGCCTGATCTAGTTGAAGATAGAATCATAGAATCAACCAGGTTGGAAGAGACCTCCAAGGTCATCCAGTCCAACCTAGCACCCAGCCTTAGCCAGTCAATTAGACCATGGCACTAAGTGCCCCATCCAGTCTTTTCTTGAACACCTCCAGGGATGGTGACTCCACCACCTCCCTGGGCAGCCCATTTCAATGGTAAATCACTCTCTCTGGGAAGAACTTCTTCCCTACAAAACTATCTTTTCCCCAGAGTTTTATAAACTGCAGCACTATTTTTATTTCCTCTTCATGTCTTCTTGCCTTGATCTTCCCACCAGAAAGCTCCTGGATTACTGGAAGGAATCATCTGAAAAGTGCAATCTTAGCAACCTTCATCTCCCTTAGCTCTCCAAAAAGATGTCCCTACTCACTCCAGGGGGGCTTGACAAGGCAACCTTTGAGGATTCCTTCCAGCTTGATGCAATCTGCAGTTTTGTGTATTATACCAAAAAAACTATTCCCATATCAACACTTCCTGAGGGAAAAAAAAAAAAGAATAGACTAACAAGATCACCATGTTTCTGTTTACTTTCAATGTGAAACCATTTCCATTTTCAAATCCTTCTGACCTTCCTGATGCCCATATGGCCCATGGTATTCCATGCACATTTTTAAAAGGTTGTAAGAACATAAACATTATTTATCTTACTGAACAAATTTTATGTACTGGGGAAGCTCTGCTAGCCTTCTTGAAGAGCTGATGATCCAAAAATCCAGAAACCTTTAATTATGTGGGTCTTTTTACTTTGTTTTATGATGTTGTATGCCCTCCCATCTGTTTCTCTCTAAAAACAGGTTTACCACTTAGTGCTTGTGTGCCTCACCAGTACTAATTCTTCCAGTGATCACTTTCCTATACCTCAATACTCTGATACTGAAGGTTGGGGGGTTTTGGGGTTTGTTTTTTGAGGGGCTTTGGGTGTTTGTTTTGTTTGGGTTTGGTTTGTTTTTGTTTTATTTTTTTGTTTTTGTTTTTATTTTTTTTCAGAAATTAACCTTTGAACCAAAAAAATAGCTGTCAGTGTAGTTTTATAATGTTGATTTTTTTACATGTAAATTAACCAGTTGCTTTGTTACTTGCTTTTTGGGGAATTAAACAGTTGTGTGTTTTTCTCCTGGGAAACAAGTACTGATACTGAACTAGTCATGTCATTATCTTGAATTCAGTTTTAACCAGAGGAATTTCCTCTGCTGTTTCTACTCCCCATCCAGAAGAATTCAATTAGGCTCAGGTAGTATATTTTGGGTTCCAAAGCCCAAACTCCAGTTTAAGAACTGCTCTCAAACAACCATAATAATCAAAGCCACTTAAAACAGCAATCTGCAAGCCAGCATGGTGGCTCTGAAGATTATTACTCCAGTCTGTTCAACAATCTGTTCACGAGGACTTTGGTTTAAGCCTTGGCATCACTCATTTGTCTGCACTTTGCTCTTGATCCTGAGCCATGAGCTCCTGACTGTTGCTCCAGAGAGGAATGAAAAGAAGATGAAAAGGGAGTTTTATAAATGTTTTAATTGAACTACAGAGAAAAAAATAATTAAAAACAAAAAACAAACAAAAAAAAAAACCACAGAGATTTTCTTGACTACAATACTCAGGAAAATAAAATAACAAACCAAACCAAAATCAAACACCACAAAACCAACCCCAAAACCAATCTATAATTTAATAGATGATAGAAAATCACACTTTTCTGAAAAGCTTTAAAAAATCAAAATTCCACAGAATGGAAATCAAATATATTTTTATTCAGATCTTTAAATTGTAATATCCTGTTTTTATTGTTACCTAGCAAGATTAATTTCTCTATCAAAAGTAGTGTCCTAGATCCATCAATTTTTGCAGTACCCCATAGAACAGAAGCTGTAAGTTATTAACCCTGTATGTGGCCATTTAACCTGTATGTGGCCAGTCTATAATTACTAGTCTCTCTAGAGCAGGGGTCCTCAAACTTTTTAAACAGGGGACCAGTTTACTGTCCCTCAGACACTGTTGGGGGCCGGATTATAGTGTGTTGGGGGCCAGACTATAGTTTGGTTCCAGCCCAGTAGTGTGGGGGGCGGACTATAGTCTGGTTCCAGCCCAGTCCTGGCGGGTGCTGGGGGACTGCAGAGGCTGGAGAGTGGATTAAGTGGCAAGAAGTGGCTTCTTGGTTTCCCCCCCAACCCCCTGGGGGGCCTTATCTGACCCACAGGCCATAGTTTGAGGACCCCTGCTCTAGAGCATACACACTATATATGTACACATACATAAATATTTGTACATGCAAATATATATATATTTACATATATATGCATTATACATGCAAACATATCAATACACACATGTAAAGCTGTTCAGTCTTTACCACAGAACTAACTGTCTAGATCATGTTGCCATGACTGCTGAGATTTGGCATACCCTCTTAATCCTTGCTTTAAGAGTTTAGACAGCAAATTCAAGTATTCTCTTGCTTTTCTCTCTTCCAGTATTTATCTCCATTAGCAGAACTAGAAGACATGCTGTCCTTTCACCTGTCTGTCATTATCAATTCCTTTTATTTTAAACACTATACACCAGATGAAGTACATGAAAAAAAGTTCTCTGCAGTTTTCAGGAAACAAGTATTGATGAGGTAAGTCAAGTCTAGCCCTTCGAAGAATAAATTAATACAGTACAATCTGTTCAGTTATGGAAGGTCTGAGTTACGTGTTGAAGTTCAAATCTATACCATATTCCAGTCACTTTCATGATTACAACCTTAGGTTTGTTTGGTATTCAGAAAGAGTTTTCTTCTGCAATAGTGAAAAAGTCAGAAAATAACTGTTGTGAATGTCAAAGATTACAAGAAATACTTGTCAAAGTACAGGGTATTTATAGTAGGCAAAACCAGGGTGACTCCAGTAAGGATCGTGGGCCATTTTGTCTGTGTCTGATAGTTTGGATGGGTGAAGGTTTTTTAGACTTCCAGGATCCACTCATTCAGTAGGTAAATGTATCGATGTTTTGAACCATTAAATACAGGGTACTCAAAGGATTTCAGTTTAATCTCCAGTTCCTCAGTATTCATTGTCACAGCTTTATGGAAGATAGTCAGTGTGAAAAAGTGATGAATTTGACTTCAGGTACTGTGTTGTACCTGCACAACACTGATGATAACAGCAGCTTAACTCTCAAAAACTTAGTGGCAGACTTCTGGTGAAGGTGGATCTGTGATGTGCCATCATATAGGCTTTCTGTCTCAAATAAATACAAACTTTTAGCTTCATCTCTTAGTTTAACCATTCCCTCAGTACTTCTAATTTGCTAACACCTTACTGTCAGGGTCTGGGCAGCAGAGATTAACAGTATCTCTGTACCAAGGAGCAAGACCTGTTCTTATGGATTTCCGTGTTGTGAAATTAAGGTGCAAACGAGACCATAGATCACCACGAAACTATTTATTAAAGGATAAGGTTGGAAAAACAGAGGGGGAGAGGGAGAGAGGAGGAGAGGGGGAGAGGGAGAGAGGGGAAGAGGGATAAAGAGAACGATGGAGAAGAAGAGAGAAGCAGGAGGGAAGGAAAAGAGCTGGGATCATATTACACTCAGTCGCAGGTGGGGAGAGGGAGAGAGAGACGGGTGCGTGGCCCAGGGATGATCTTCTGTGGAGTCCGCCAGGGGTTCTTCTGGTGGTGGTGCAGCTCTGGTGGTCCGGTGGAAGTCTGCCCTTGGTGGTCTGGCAGAGGTGCCACTGGTGGTCTGCTAGGAGTGCCACTGGTAGTCCAGTGAGAGTGCCACCCTTTGGCAGGCATTCCCTCCTGCCTTTTATACAGTTTTCTGCCCGTGTCCGGCCGCAGCTCCCCAGGAAATCTTCCTGTGTATTCTCCTGCATTCGCAGGGGCCTGGCGCCACCGGCGAGAGGGCCTCTGCCTCCTCCCTGGCTGTACCTGTACCCTGAATACACATTGATGAACTCGAGAGAGGATTTAGACTCTCACACAGGCCTTTTCCCTTCGGGGTAGCTGAGATAAGCCGTAGCCTCCTGGGCATCCCAGCCAGGATGAAGTGCAGGAGTTCCGAAGGTGTTGTCTGTTGATTTGCATCCCTGAGCTTTAGGCCAAGCACCGAGTCTGAATCCGAGTCCTGGAAACCAACAAAGGCAATCTTTATCTTTGTTGGCTAAGGAGAGACTATGCAATCTTTATCTTTGTTGATGAACAAGCGAGAGGCTTTAGACTCTCACACTTACCCTTTTCCTTCCTTGTGAATACTTTGTGATCTGACAACTACCAGAATGATTTTCACAGCATCTGTGGCTGTGAGGTCGGAAAAGCCAAGAGACTGATCAACATGAGCTAGCTTCAAGGCGAGTCAAAGCTTTATTGAGAGCATCAGGGTTCCAGTTACAAAGGACATACTTTCTGGTTATGGTGAGCAAAAGTGAACACATCCAGCACGCAACACAGTGCATCTAGAGATTGGAATTTGCATATTCCTCCCAGCTGCAGTGTCTTTCAGGGCTAACTTCCCTCCTAGATATTATCCATAGACTGTTTCCATGACCATGTAAGAACCTGAATATTATTAAAATTAGTGGTTGGGGGTGGCAAGAGTTCTGAGTAGCAAAATTAATAAGCAATAGTAATTTGGGGAAAATATCATCTCACATTAATTAATTTCCCCTTCGCAACAAACACTAAGAGGCTAAACTTACGGTGAAACAAAGCCAAAAGCAAAACCAAAGTAAAAACGTATCTCCTATCACTACAAAATATAGAATCATAGAATCATAGAATGGTTTAGGTTGGAAGGGACCTCAAGGATCATCCAGCTCCAACCCCCTGCCATAGGCAGGGACACCTCCCACTAGAGCAGCTTGCTCAAGGCCTCATCCAGCCTGGCCTTAAACACCTCCAGGGAGGAAGCATCCACAACCTCCCTGGGCAACCCGTTCCAGTGCCTTACCACCCTCACTGTAAAGAACTTCCTCCTAACATCCAGTCTAAATCTCCCCTCTTCCAGCTTAAACCCATTCCCCCTCGTCCTAACATTACTAGACCGTGTAAATAGTCCCTCCCCAGCTTTCCTGTAGGCTCCCTTCAAATACTGGAAGGCCACTATAAGGTCTCCTCGAAGCCTTCTCCTCTCCAGGCTGAAGAGCCCCAACTCTCTCAGCCTGTCCTCATAGCAGAGGTGCTCCAGCCCTCTGATCATCTTCGTGGCTCTCCTTTGGACCCGCTCCAGCAGTTCCATGTCCTTCTTGTATTGGGGGCTCCAGAACTGCACACAGTACTCCAGGTGGGGTCTGACGAGAGCAGAGTAAAGGGGGAGAATCCCCTCCCTTGCCCTGCTGGCCACACTTCTCTTGATGCAGCCCAGCACTCGGTTGGCTGTCTGGGCTGCATGTGCACACTGCCGGCTCATGTTGAGCTTCTCGTCGACCCAGACCCCCAGGTCCTATGTGTGTTTCATGCACTTTTAAATACAAATCATTTGGAATTTGGACTAAATAGCTGGAAGTTGAAAATGTTCAAACTCAGTTTTGGAAAAAAAAAAATCAAGGAAGCAGATGTAAACTAAAAACAAACCAGTTAGAGGGAATACAGATTGTGGGACACAGATCCGTGATTGTGGCACTGCAGAAAACAGTTTGTGTGTTTGCCCTGCAGCAACCTCCTTGTAATGACACTGGATACCTGCCAGTCTCTAATTATCCTTACACCAATAACTTCAAATTGCTGCTTCCTTCAACCTAATGTCTTATTCTTAGCTCAAAGGCTACTTCAATTGGACTATCTTATTGGAATGACACAAATCTGATACTGTAGTGTGCACCAACATTGCAATGACCTAAAGGGCTCCTGGGACATTAGGAAGAGTCTTTTCTTTGTAAGGTGTAAGTAATCCATTTCATTATGACTTCACATCCTTTATTATACAGAAATAAGTGTTTTGGCATAGTGGGTTTTTAAATTTTTCTGTTATATTCTTAAGCAAAGGTGTTCAAAAAAAGACTGGATAAGGCCCTTAGTGCCATGGTCTAGTTGATTGGGCAAGGCTGGGTGATAGGTTGGACTGAATGACCTTGGAGGTCTCTTCCAACCTGGTTGGGTCTATGATTCTATAAAGATACTTATATTTCGCATATATATGTTTCAGATGTTAAAGCCAAATAAGTGTATGTTGATCATATTCTGATTAGAAAATATCTAAAACATTATATGTATATATAGTAAGAAACATTCTTAGCCTTGAAGAATTTGACTTGAGCCTTTAAGTTTATAACTTACAAAAATCATAGCAAGAAAAATGCAAGTTATTCTAAAAACAAGAAGTAATCCACAATATTTAACTGTGGACTCTAAGTTGTGCAAACCTTTTTTCGAAGTGAAGGGCTGGGAAGACATGAATACTTTGCTCAGCACAATTAACTTTCTGCATATTAAAAAACACTGAAATCATATAAACTCAAAATTAAACTAGTACAGATTTTAGCAGAACAGATTTTTTTCTGTTTTCACTGAATGCAGTGGTATTTATTGGTAACATTGCTTTATTTTGCCCTTTTTTAAGGTGGGATTCAGTAATCTGATTTGAAATATAAGATCAATTTCCCCAAGACTACAGGACACAAAACAAGAATCTTTAACCTTGATTTAACAGTGTGTGGTTAAATTAGTACTTGTAATAAGTGGGTTTGCTTGTCTGTTTATTTTAGTGTTGCTATAGACTACAACTCACATACAAGTCTAGCTCTTTTGAGAGAACAATGAACATTTTATTGAACATTCTGTTTTGTAAATATATTTCTGTGAGAGGTATAGATGTAATGGGGGAAGATTACCCGAAAGCTAACACTTACCTGGTTGACACAAGTATGTGCAGAGACAGGCTGAAGAACTTAGTCCTGGTTTGCCCTTTGTTGAAGTTATTATATGAGAAACATTTTAGAACTACTTTTTGGTTAGCACGAAGTTTTGAAGATGTTTTCTTCCTAAAACTATTACACCTGAAAATGCTGTTTCTTGTTTGATAATATTAATAAGAAAAGTCCCAGAAAACAGCCCTTCCATGCTAATGCTAAATTCCATTGTGAAAGAGGATCACACAGAACAGGACCTTGCATTGGCATTTAGTGCCATGATCTAGACGACTGGATAGGCCTTGGTGGTAGGTTGGACTAGATGATCTTGGAGGTCTCTTCCAACCTGGCTGATTCTATGATTCTGTGATTCTATGATTGATGTGTTTGACAACAAAAACCTAAGATCTTAGTGACAGTTTTCACCAATAAAATCATCCTTGCAACTCACTGAAAAAGCAACAGCAATTCTTGCATCAGAAATGTCTTCATTACCTCAGTTTTTTGGGTTTTTTTAAGAGAAAAGCTATTTGCATTTCCAATCTACCACAAAAGATCCTTCAGAATCTCAATATTGTGTTGCAAAATGCATTTGCAGGATGCTGTTTTTGCAACAATCTGTGAAGGACAATATAACTTCACTGAAGTAATTCATACTTCTGTAGATCATTTTGATACAGAAACAAAACTATTTTACCTAGAGATAATGACTGTAGAGCTAGTTGGGCCTTACTTCATATTCAGCAGTTGAGCTAAATCTCTTCCTTCAGTAATTTCTATGCACCATGGAAGAAGGTTATGTTTGGTGATGGTTCCTTTTGAAAAACTATTAATGCAGTGAAAGAAAAGTCAAAGAAATGAGGCAGAGTTTTGCATACTCCTTTCTTTTTGTCCCCTCCTAGTTCTTTGAACATCCTTATCATACCTCAAATGCAGGACTTTTAAGGAGGAATGATGTCCTGGGTATGGTATGGAAATTCACTTCTATTTCTGCACTGTTTCTTGAGTGTCAGTGTTGATATTAGTTTATATTCACTGTGATGGATTATGCAAAATTAATAATCTGTATTAAATTTGATAAGCTGTATTTAATTTTGTATTAATTTTGATGATTGTTAATAACTATGAAAACTGTTTATTAACATTAAAGCTCGCCAGAAAACTTACTCACAGGTTCAAAAATGCCCAGGTTGGAAATTTATACATGCAGGGAACAGGCAAAACTAGAGCACTTATTTCTTAAAGTGGCAAACACAAATATTGTACTGGAAGAGGCTTTAAGTATTGACTCACAAAGTATAAATCAGACAATACCCAAAGCATGTGGAGCTCTGTCTTGTTGGCCTCTGAGACTTGCTTCTTCCCAGACTTCTGGTGAAAGGAGGCAGATAATCTCTGACCATGTCTTCTGGTTCTTCTGGATGGTCTGTGTCTCTCCAGGACTTCTAGTCTTGGCAGGAGACTTTCAGGTGCAGGCAGGATGTCTTGCAATGTATAGTTTCAGCACAATGTCATGCTGGCCGTGCAGGCCGATTGAGTGCAGACATTTAGAGCCTCTTCTGGTAAGCTCTCCAGGCAAATTCAGGATGCAAAAATGAAACAGTAGCAACCCCCATGTTACCTGCTTATCCCTTTTATCAATATTCAGCCTGAGACTAATGGGGCATTGGATATGGATTAGATGATCAGAATAACCTCATCATATTAGGCAAAGCCAGGGCTTTCATTCTCCCCTCCCATGGTTGCTTCCCCCAACACAGAAGGAGGTGGGGCAGGGGAACATGTCTGGGCATGGATAAGCCCATGTTTGCCCCATCAATCCTACCACCACATCACTTACACACTAGACCTACAGACAAACTTAAACAACAGTAAAAAATCTTCTCTCATGAGAATAATTTACAATAAATGTAACAGTATGTGTTGATTGCATCTCTTAAACTGTATGAGGCACTGAATTAATGTCACAGGGTAAATGCTATATGTGTATGTGACTCATGTCATACAGTATTGCTGATTATACTGGAAAGCATCATGAGAACATGATGTTCAAATATCCTGATGAAGATTTTCACTAGAGCTTCTAGTCTCTTAGGTGATTTAGTTGGACTTAACAGCTTTTTCAAAGAAACAACCTCTCTATCATTATCAACACAGAAACAAAGAGAACCTGATATTATTCCATGCTAAAGGTGAATGAACGTAACACTCAGTGGCCAGGTAAACATAATATCACACTAATAATCCCTGTGGAAATGCTGAGATTTACCAGGCAACGTGGTAGGATCTCAATGTATTTGGCTATCACTAGCTCAAGGACAATCTGTTCTTAACTTTGGCAACATGATATTAATCCGACCTAAAATCATTATGTGAAATGTTGAGTACTTGTTTCTTGCTGTTGCTTACTATAGTCGACATCCCAGATAGTAGCCTGAAGGAATCCATAGCCCATGAAGAGCCCATGAAGAAGACTGGGCAGGAGCTGCAGACCATGAAGAGAAACTTTTGCAGGAGCAGGTTTTTTGGCAGAACCTGTAACTTATGGGAGACTTGCACTGAAACAGTGCATTTCTAAAGAACTGCACCCCATGGCAAGGACCCTCACTGAATCAAGCCTTTAAGAACTGTAATGTGTAGGAAGGACTCATACTGGAACAATCAGTGAAGGACCATCTTGTGTGGGTGAGTTCCCCAAAGGAGCAGAGAAGAATGAAGATGAAGGCATTGCACAAACAAAGAGCTATGAACCTCTATTCCCCATTTGTTTCTCACTGTCCTACTGTGTGACTTATTGTTAATAAAGTATTTTTCCACCATTTAAAACTGTTTTTCCTGTTGTGGTTGACTTGTGAGTGCCTTCCTTATCTTGAGTCAGAGCTTTTCTTTGTTAGTTTCTTCCTCTGTTTTCCTTAGAAGAAGGAACAATAGAGCAATTGGGTGGCACCTAGAGGTCAGCCAATATCAATCCACCACAAATTCATTTGAATCTTCCTCTTTTGCAGTTCTTAGTATGACAGAAGGAAGCCTGGTAACACAGAAGCCATGCATCAGTTGGATTTAATACATAGCATTCAACTTGCTTGAAAGACAGGTCAAGAACAGAGCAGCATTCACTCAAGTGTAGTAGTCCTAAGAGCATTGTAAGAAGTTCTCAAGAGGGTGCCACTGCAATTTTCAGTCATTATACAGATGAAATGCAGGTGAAATTCCACTCTCAGAAATTAATGAATGTTTCATTCAGAGACTTTATCCTAAAAGTGTGTGCAATAAAGAAATTATTACAGATTTTGTATCATCATTAGTATTAGAACTAAGCATAATTCTATACAAGAAGTAGTTTTCACAGCAGCTATACTCCTGTGCAATTTCACAGAATTGAAACTACAATTTTACTGAAAATCTATTAATTATCAAGCTGCTCGAAGAGGCTGAGTGACTAGTAGATCATAGTTTTCCATGAATTTTAAAGTAGACTAAGAGGAGGAATGTTCAAAAGGCAGATTAAGTGAGAGATATAAATTAAACAACTTGGGCAAAGAAAGACACAAATTAAATAACTAAATTAACATCCCCCCTCCCCCCAAAAAAGAACCCCAAAACACCAAAAAAACAGAACCAAAGGACAAAACCCAAGATTACAAAGGCCAAACTCTGCTTACAATGACAAATTTCTCCATTACATTAAGCTCACACAGAAAGAACACTCACACAGTCTTCTTTCTGTGAGGATTGAATGGGCTGGTGCATTACACTGGTCTTGTCCAGTGTTTAATGACAAACCAAACAGTTGTTCTTCATTTATTCAGAAACATAGCTTCTGAATCTATACATTTCAACAGATTTTTTGAAGAATCACTAAGACTCTTCTTAGGGGTGGCCACTGATAAGACAAGGGGCAATAGGTACTAAATAGAATGGGAAGTTTCACTTGAACTATGTTGTCCAGACAGGTTGTGGAATTTTCTTCTCTGGAGACTTTCAAAACCCATCTGGATGCATTTCTGATCAAGGCAAACCTATTATCAGAGGGATTAGACTACATGATATCTGGAGGTCCCTTCCAACACTTACCATTCTGTGATTCTACAATTAAAAGAGGCTATTCCTAACTCTTCTGAATATTAGGCCCCTTTGTAAAGTTCTGTTTTCAGTATTCAAAGATACTTGAGATATCTCATGATCATTTGGGAAACTTCTCATTTCTTTCCTGGTGATCACATCAAGACTCTCACGTGGATAGTTTACTAAAAAGAAAGAAGGGAAAATAGCACGAGGCAAATAGAAGCACTTACAGAGAACAGCCAGACAAAAGAATTCAGAAACACTTTTCTAGTTCAGTACCAACAAAAATCTAGGTAATGAATTTGCTTTTGAGGAAATATGCCCTACCTCTTTCCCCTTCAATGAATTTGTGAGGAATTATTGAGTAGGTTTATTGAGAGAGCAGCAAAAATGCCTTTTCAGTGTAAGCTATTCCAGGAGCCAGAAAAAGACCTGTGACTGCACCAGTCATACTAGTACTGGCAATTTCTTGAGCCTACAATTAGACCATCCTAAGGAGAATCTGCAAAGCAGGACTTTCAACATCAGTTTGTGGGGGTGTGTGATTCCAACACCTGTCTCAACTTCTTAGCATGACTGAACATGGGGATGATAGGCTAGTGAAACAGCTTGTGAGTTTTTTGATAGTTAAGGCTTTGGCAGTTCTTCACATATGAATCAGTTCTTGATGTGAAAGGCTTAATTTAAAACATATTTCTCAAAACAACATATAAGCAAAAAGTACTAACATAGATAGATAGATACATAGATAGCTAGATACATAGATAGCTCAAACTAGCAGGAAACAGATCTAGTGAGTGTAATAGTTTTTTGTCCAAATTCTAGGATAACAACATTGTTAGTGCTGCTTGCATTTAATTCACAGTATCATGTTGAACATAGTAATGTTGAATGTAGTGATTTTATAGAATTCTCTGTGGTACAGCTATTGGAATTCAAAATGCTGAAGCACAAGCCACGGACAAGTGAGAGTGCATGAGTTCAGAAGTACTGATAGATGGTTGGAATGACCTTAGAGAATGGTGTAACAAATGTAAGCAAATGTGAGACAAATGTCAACAAGTGTAAGGCTGGAGTCTGTGGTTTTCACGTATCTCTGCTGACTTGGAATTGCCAGACACAATGTGCATGTTGTTGAGAGAATATGAAGAATATCTATGCCAAGTAGTGTGTAATCCTAACATAGTCCTAACGCAGGTGTATGTAACCAATCAGAGTCTAACATGATTTTGTAATCCTGCATGTAGCCTTCTGATAGAAAGTATATAGCCCCATGCTTGGGGTGCAATAAAGGATTTGGATCCCTGATTGGAATGTGCTTGTATCAAGCTGCCTCCCCATCTCTTCTTCTGATACTATGGTATCTCAGCCTGTGACAGTATCTCACAATATTGCAGATTGAAATTAAGTGATTAGACTCTTTGAAAAATTAATTATTTCAATACAAGTCTTGTAAATTAAGATAGTGAAGGAAAATGAGAGTTATGTTTGATAATCAAAATATATAAAAGTTTGAGCCAGCATCTGGAATGCTTGAACGTGTCCAGAGAAGGGCAACAAGGCTGATGAGAAGCCTCGAGCACAAGCCCTATGAGGAGAGGCTGAGGGAGCTGGGATTGTTTAGCCTGGAGAAAAGGAGGCTCAGGGGAGACCTCATTGCTGTCTACAACTACCTGAGGGGTGGTTGTAGCCAGGAGGAGGCTGCTCTCTTCTCTCAGGCGGCCAGCACCATAACAAGAGGACACAGCCTCAAGCTACACCAGGGGAAATTTAGGCTTGAGGTGAGGAGAAAGTTCTTCACTGAGAGAGTGATTGGCTACTGGAATGGGCTGCCCAGGGAGGTGGTGGAGTCGCCATCCCTGGAGCTGTTCAAGGCAGGATTGGACGTGGCACTTGGTGCCATGGTCTAGCCTTGAGCTCTGTGGTAACGGCTTGGACTTGGTGATCTATGAGGTCTCTTCCAACCTTGGTGATACTGTGATAGTGTGATACTGTGAATCTCTAAAAGGAAGAAATATTCAATTCAATACAATTTGTTTAGCAAATGACATATTGCACTACTGAAGAAAAATTTCTAATTAATAATTCAGTGACATAGAGATGTAGTCCATAAGGCAGAAAGGCCAAAGTGTATTCTTTTCCTAGCAATCTGAATTTCTATGGTTTGGATGATAAAAGTATATTTTTTTGAATTTTAGAAAAGAAGATATTTTCTTCCAAGCAGATTACATTTTACAATCTCATTTCATGCTCTTGGAAATTCACAGTTGTAGTAAAGTTATGTACAATGTAATGGATGGTGACTTCTCAGTGAGCACTTAACACAGTTACTTGGACATTCATCAGGAGCGTTTCATCTACTCTTTCCACTTTCCACCAAAGTCCAGCTCTAGAGTTCATGGTAATGCAAAGCTTTCCACCTGCACTGGATGGAAATCTGTCCTGGAAAGTAAATCCGAAAAAGACAACTTTTAAAAAAAATGGATTTTTTTTTTTTTGATGGAGACACTGAAATGTATACAATGGATGCAATACAACTAAATGTATGCGATACAAATGGATACAATACAATTAAAATGTATTTTGGATGGATACACTAAAATGGAATTAAGGTTGTTGGGTATGGGTTTTGTTTTTTTTTCCATGGCTGTTTTATAAGGCCAGAATTCTGGTACAAACTATTGAAAATGTTTATTTGTCTGAATCCAAAGAGTAGCTAAGAGCAGCTCTTCTGAGTAGGAGTTGATAATCTAGGCTCTTAAAGACGCTACCAAGACTTTATACATATTAAATAGCCAAAGGCTATTTTACCCGGGAAGCACTTATATTTAAACTATTTAATCTCCAACAGCAGAATAAACTGAAAGTAATATAGACTAAGGTGATTCATTTGCAAGACCAGCAATTACGCAATCATTTAAGTTTACACTTAACCTATTACCTCCAAAGTCAATGAAAAGAGTGTTCATGTTCACTTGAATAAAGCACAGAAAAAAACCCATTGTAAAACAGTTTTATTTATTATAAACCACCTTCACCTTCCAGACAGCTTGACACTGAGTTTATGAGTCAAAATATGCCCTTGCAATTGTCCAATTTGTAAACTATAATACTAGTATTAACTATTGTTTCATATTATTTCTAACTGCTTTGAAGATTGAACAGCTTTTCACTTTTATCTTATGCTTATGGTCCAGAAGGTGGAAATGTAAAACCATAAACCCCACATCTAATGAATGGGAAAATGTAATGGGAAAATATGAAAAGTCTGTGACTCAAAAGCAGGACAAAATGTAATTTGTTCTTTTCTGTAAGGGTAGCATTTTTCATGTAAATGTTTTCAAAGTAGTGGAAAGTCATTTACGAGGATGTGAAGAATATGCATTGAGAATCTAAACCAAGAATATTACCTCAATTAACTTACCTCTTCTCTGCAGTGCCCTCATTGAACGTCGTATCTGAGTTGAATGGAAGAAGCCAAATGGAAACTCAATTCCAAGGACAAAGCATTGTCCTTAAACCTCAGTTCAGGATATTTAGCTAGCATTAGACAGCTTCTAGTCGGTCTTGACATTTTTGCTTAAGAGCTTTCTTGGATCTTCTCCAATACCAAAACAATTATCTTTCTAAGGTAAGACAATAGGGAGTATGTATTTAAAATAACAGAGCAACAATATCTAAAAGAGTGACGGAACAATCAGGATATGCCAGTAAAGTGTCATATTGGCTGTTAGAATGCATAATTACAGGTTAGAAACCTTTGCAAAACAGAAATAATAAGAGAATATATTTATTTATTAGCATTATATGCTGAAGGACCATTTGATTGGCTGAATGGAAGGTATTTGATGAAAGTTTTGGGAATAATGGTTTAAAACTTTCTTAAATAAAGACATTGTATTGGAGCCTACAGTAAGGAATAATGGATATCGCTCAGAAGTTTTTACTTTGTCTAGCAGTAAAAGGCAATGGTGCCCCTTTTTGCCCTCCCTTTTTACCCTAACTCTGGAACAAATCAGTCAAAGAATCCAACACAATAACGGAGTTGAGGACATAAAAATATTGGACATCCTGGATAGAATTTCATTATACGCTGTTGATGTCATTCTTTTCTTATCCAATCCGTATGAATCCCTTGGGGGCAGCAGACAACGAATTAAAAAGTTTGAGGAAGTCTCACTGAAGAATTATAATCAAAGGAAGTTCAAGATTCAGTGCATCAAACTTTCAACAACAATATATGAAGCCATACTAAATATGGATTCATTTTGGACTAAACATTCAGTTGGGCACTTTTGAGTGCAATTACTGCATAATACTGATAGTCATATGATCTCATTTTTGCTCAGATATATAGGTCTATTGACCTTGAATAGCATAACTATATAATGGATATAATAATAAAACTACTACTCTTTTAGGGAGAACTTTTCACCCAAGGATCGCAAAGCATTTTAGAAAGGAGGTCAGGATCATTATCTGCATTGGCTGGGGAAGAGGAGCCAAGGAAGAAAACTGACTTGACCAAAGTCGTCTAGCAGACCTATGGCACACTCAAAAAGAAAAAGACTCTTTTGTGTTGCAGTGTCAGCATGAGAAGACAAATTAAAGCATAGTAAGATTAAAATTTTCTTCAGTCTTGTTTTATTGCTCTCTTTATTCCAATATTTGAAAGTTCTTCAAATGTGTATGTGTGTATTTGACAATGAAATCATCTTAATTTTTCACCTTTCAAATATTTCCACATCAACAGCAGCTTCATTTAAACAAGCTAGTGATACTATATCCAAAACGCTATACATCAGCAGAAAAATATCCCCATAATTGCAACTATCAGCAAAAATCAAGAGTTTAAGGGTTCACACTGTAGATGAATGAGTTAGAATGAGAAATAAGATGTTAGTCACTGCTAAGGTGTAGGTGTGTGTTGTCCTTAGTAGGGGTATAACAGAGCCTTGCCAATGGGACAGTAGGGTTCATCAGTGTTTGCACATGGAGCATAAGACTTGAAGTGAAAACTGAGATACTCCAAAATCTTTTTAGTGAAATGCCTTACAGGGGCATAGTTACACAATTAGAAACTTAGTTAAGTGCACATCTGTAAGAAGAAAATTTTGGAGAGATATAAGCAAAAGACAGGGGAAAATGAGTCACAGCAATGAGCCTGAGAGATTATTTGTTATGCAGATGCTAAGCATCTTCAATGAACACAAGAAGCAGAAAGTGAAATTTCAGACATGTCATAAACAGAAGCTTTCTAGGGAACAGTGACAACTATGTTACACTTAATTGTGTGACTCACAATTAAGTTATTAGAAAGTGGTATTTAATTTTCTTTGGTTGGTTGGTTGGTTGGGTTTGGTTGGTTTTGCTTGCTTGTTTTCCTTTTGTTTGGGGGAGGTTTGCTTTGCTTTTTAAATAAATAAATTAATCATAGAATCATTAAGGTTAGAAAAGACCTCTAAGATCATTAAGTCCAACCAGCAACCTAACACTGGCATGAAATCATGTCCCAGAACCCCATGCTTGAATTGTTTTGAACACCTCCAGGTATGGTGACTCTATAACTTCTCTGGGCAGCCTGTTTAAAATTACGAAATGTTAATCACAGAATCACAGAATTTCTTAGATTGGAAAAGACCTTCAAGATCATTGAGTCCAATCATTAGTTTCACACTGACAAGTCACTGGCAAAACCAAATCCCTCAGCACAACATCTCATCACTGTGAATCACTATGGTTGGAAAGAACCACCAGGATCAGCCAGTCCAACCTTCATCCCAGCATCCTTCCTCACTAGACCATAGCCTCAAGTGCCACATCCACTCTCCTTTTAGACACATCCAGGGATGGCGACTCCACCACCTCCCTGGGCAGCCTGTTCCAGTGCCTGACCACCCACTCAGTAAAGAACTTCCTCCCAACATTCAACCTAAACCTCCCCTGATGCAACTTGAGGCCATTTCCTCTTGTCCCAAAGTTAAGATATATAACCAAAGTCATTTGAAGAGTAAACAAAAAGATGAAGGAAAACAAAAAATACAAGTTAAATAACCAGATTTCACATTAGAAAACAAACAAACACTTACAAAAGACTGAAAAAAAATGAGGCTACTTGCCTTGCAAGATCTTCTGACGCAAAATTAACAAGCAAATGTGAACTTTAACACAGACAAATCATCAGATTGTTTATATGTTCAAAGTTTACATCTAAGTTGCTCCTGAACATTCCATTCTTATATCTCTGAGTTAGCCCAGGTAGCAGTATAAAGCAATACTGATTTTTTTTTTACTACTACTGTAGGCTTGCTAAGCTAACAAAAACTAGCCTCTGAGGAGAGAAATGGGAAGTTATACTATAAACTAACACTTGTTCTCCCTACCAAGTCTGTAAACTTCTCTGCACAAGAAATTGTGGAAGAATTTGAAGAAAATGCTATTAGGCCACAAGGACATCTTGGTGATCACAAGCTCTGGTCTCAGGTGAAGGATTTTTTTTCAGGAAACTTAAGTAGGCAAAGCTTTGAAGTGGTTCTGCCTTGTAACACTTTTCTCATTGAAGAACGAGGGGGACAATAGTCAAGAAGTAATTTTTTATTACTTCTTGTAATTACTACTTTATTACTATATTATTACTTTATTACTATAAACTAGAATATTTAACTTTTCACATAAAGGAAACTTGAAGTGTTTAGGGAAGATGCATAGAAAAAAGTAGATCATATATGAACTGTAACCAGGATGACTGTGTCCTTGCAATGTGGTTTCTGTTTTCCAGACTGAGTTCACAATAGCTCAGAGGACTTCAGAGCAGTCTCAAGCTCTGCATAGACCTCACTGTTTCTTAGAAAGCTTCTGTTTATGATACCTCTGAAAAGTGACTTTCTGCTTTTTGTTATTCACTGAAGAAGCTTATCATCTACATCACAACATTCCCAAGCTCACACTGCTCACTCACTTTCCCCAATCTTTTGCTTATGCCTCCCCGTACTTTTCTCCTTGAAGCTGTACAGTTCCCACTTTAAGGTGAAGTGTTTTTACCTCCTTTCAGATTATTTTGGTGTAGTCACTCCCCTTCAAGGAATTTTATAGAGAAATGAGAAACAATTAGATCAACAGCTAACATGTGGTATGATCTGCCCCCGTTCATCCCCCATCGAGCTGACCTAAGCAATATTAGTCTTGCAATATTTCAAACAACTACTGCAAGAATCAAATCTATGTTATCAGTACAGGAAATACTGTACTGTAAAATTGCCAGTGCAGCTGCATGTATTTAGGCATAATATATATAGCCTTTGAGGTTTCAGTTGTAATATTTTATCTTTTCATTAAAAAGCTCACAATGTGTTTGCCTCGTCACTTTCACTTAAGGAGCTGTCAGCTTTCAATAGAGTGATGATGTGGAAGAGTTAAGTTGATTGGCAGTCATTGACCTACAATCTTGAACATCTTCTGTAATGAAGACTAAATATTGAATAAAGATTTGTTCAGTGCTATTCCCATAGAAGCAATAAATGTCAAGACATTATTTTTTCCAGTGAAAAACGTGTATAGATGTGTTGTTCCCTGTCTTCTTGTCACACAGTGTCTGGTGTGGTATTTTCAAAACAATTTAGATAGCTCAATACATTAAACCGAACTTTTAGAAACATGTTACAGACGCAGTTCCCAAAGGCAACACACGAAAGTTGGATGTTTCATCTCCAGCTAGTTTAATAACAAAATGAAAACTTGCAATCTACTTTTATTAAAAAGCCTTAAAAATGCCTCAGGGAAAAACGAGATCATAGTTTTAAATTTCTTTAGGTGACACAGAAGTCGGTATCTTTTACCCAAGACTGCATCTTGTTAGGTTCTACAAAATACAATGAAGGTCTACCTGCAGCAGCTATGCAAAAGTAATAACACACACACAAAAAAAAAAGATAGATAGGATGATATCTTTTCTACTCACAATATTTCAAAGTTTAGGTAATTTGAAATGTTGGGATGAAATCTTGAAAGATGCATAATTATCAGGTTTTTTTGGGGAAAAAAAGGCAGCCTCCCATAAACATATCTACTAGCTTTTTCACATCTTTAGTGAGTATTCTGACATGCAGGCTACGCTATACAATCTGGCTTTCATTCCACTGCAGAGAACATTCTATTTCTTTAAATTCTAAATGTGCTTGTGTCCGTGTGTCTTTCCATATGTGCCTGTTTTTCTCCTTGTACATGAAATGGAAATTATAGAATCATAGAATCATAGAATGGTTTAGGTTGGAAGGGACCTCAAGGATCATCCAGCTCCAACCCCCTGCCATAGGCAGGGACACCTCCCACTAGAGCAGGTTGCTCAAGGCCTCATCCATTATGATCTGATATTCAAAATCCACGTGGGTGTGGCACTTTGGAATATGGTTTAATGGTTTTAGCAGGTTGTTTTGAGGGTTGAACTTCATTTTGGAACCTTAATGATTATTTGACTTTATCATTTCCTCTTGATCCTCATTCGAAATTAAATTTAGAAGCAAAATTTATATCACATCAAGAACTGAAATAAAATTGCTTAATTTTTATTAAACATCTAAGTCACATATACATTATAAAACACATTTGCACCACATGAAATGCAAACATTCTCTGTGTATTTTTAAGTATATGTCAATAGCAACAGACTACTCAAACTTCAGGCAAGATAAAAAGGTTGTTGTCTGTGGTGGTCTGGGTGTCCCCCGCCCCCCCACACTTTAGAAATCACCCAAACTAGACTCATCCAGCTCTGGAAATTTGAATGAAGCTTATATTTACAGCTAGCATAATTTACAGGCAGATATTTACAGTATAGACAGAAATATACAAGGTAAAAGTAATACAGAAGGATAACAGCCCTCCCAGAAACCTGAGTCCCCAGGAGGGGCTCTCAACCACCCCCTCACCTTCCCCCTACCCCTCTCAACCTTACCCCAGTCTCAAGGAAGAATGGAGGTTCAGCCACGAGGATTAAGAAGCAAAGTGAATCAGCCAAAGCAAATGGAGGGTGAGGTTAGAAAGCAAGATGGAGTTCAGCCAGCAGCCTCAGCTCTCCAGAAGGCAAAGAGCCGAGAGCACAGCCCAGAGTGAAGTGCCCAAGCGAAGTGACCTTATCTAATGTTTTGCTTTTCCTTTTTACACATCTCAGCAAGACTGTGAGGGAAGTAGACATCATCATTGTTTTAATTTTATAGCCTATTATCTAGTTCTTCTCACCAAAACATTCTACCTAGCGTCAAAGTAGCACATTGTCACACGCATTTATAGCAAGCTGTTTAGGCAAGCAAAAGTAATGACCATGACCACTGTCAATCGCTGTTCCTTACTAATTGCCTAAATGTACCTCACTTTTGTCCATTCAATATCTTAAAAACTTGCTTGGGTGATTTTGTCATTACCATTACAAAATTGTACTATTGTGGACCACATACTGCAAGAGATAGAGACATGTTCACAACAGCAATAATAAGCAGTAAACTCAAAGTGCATTTAACAAGCTGTGCTATGGGAGAAGAAGTCATCCATCATTCTGACACAAGAAGCCACCTACTTATCTAATGTCTTCATACAACAAGAAAGTCACAGTATACAAGGTATACATTGACTTCCACTCTTCAGTCAGTCCATCATTTTAGCAAAGCACTTTTTACTTTCCAAATCTTTCATTCAGGCAAGACCTAGTTGGATTTTTTTGTTTTGCTTTGGGTTTTCTCTCAGGATTTTACATGCTGGACCACATCTACATTCTCAGCAAATTTCAAACAGTGACTTAATTTATTTGCTTAACATTCTTATAAAAATAGTCATAATGGTTTCTGTTAATATATGTTATAATTTACATGATGTTTTGCTCTATAATCTTAGAATCACAAGGAGGTTTATGTTGGAAGGGACCCTAATGATCACCTAGCTTCAACTCTTCCGCCATGGGCAGAGACACCTTCCACTAGATAGGGTGCTCAAAGGCCCATTCAAGCTGAACACTCCCAAGAACCAATCATCCACAATGTGTCTGGCCAAGCTGTGTCTTACCACCCTCACAGCAATGAACTCCTTTCTGAGACCTCATTTAAATCCATTCTCTTTCAGTTTACATGAGGAATGTTGGAATGAGCTCTCAAACTACAAGCTAAGTCATAAGGAAAGTATCTGTTTAAGCCTGTTCAAAGGGTATTTTCACTGGAAAACTTTTCTTCTAAAAGTACTTTTAGACAAAAGACTGATGGTGAGGGAGTGTTCTGACAACTAAATGCCAACTTGATTACTTTTATTTTTCTTAATCTGAAAGAAGATAGAACAGGGCTGTGTCTGAAATGCTTGCTTAGCTGCTTATAGTGGAAAGGATTGGTGTCCTTATGCCTGCCTCTTACACAATTAATTAAAAGCTTTATGCATATTATGTCTCTGAAATGCATAGTTGGTATGTAGTTTCTGAGATGTAAAAGGGATATGTCTGAGAAGAGAACAGAATTTTAAAAATATGTTTAAATTGGTAAAACAGAAAAGATTTCTTGCTGCAAGGAAAAAGGGATATAAAACATATAAAAGTATTTTTTAAAGTCTACGTAGTTAGAAGGAAATATGTTATTAAAATATTCTACAAGCTATCAAACTACTTTTGACTCAATCTAGGAGCAGGTGTGGATCTGTTGGAGGGTAAGATAGCCCTATAGAGGGACCTTGACAGGCTGGATGGGTGGGCAAAGGCCAATGGGTGAGATTTAACAAGGCCAAGTGCAAGGTTCTACACTTTGGCCACAACAACCCCAAGCAGTGATACAGGCTCGGGACAGAGTGCCTGGAGAGCAGCCAGGGAGAAAGGAACCTGGGATTGTTGGTAGATAGTAGCTGAAGATGAGCCAGCAGTGTGCCCAGGTGGGCAAGAGAGCCAATGGCATCCTGGCCTGTATCAGGAACAGTGTGGCCAGTAGGAGGTTATTCTTCCTCTGTACTCAACACTGGTCAGGCCACACCTTGAGTACTGTGTCCAGTTATGAAGTCCTCAATTCAACAGAGATGTTGAGATACTGAAATGCGTCCAGAGAAGACCGACAAAGCTGGTGAGAGGCCTGGGATTCTTTAGCCTGGAGAAGAGGAGGTTCAGTGGTGATCTCATTACTGTCTACAACTACCTGAAGGGAGGCTGTAACCAGGTGGGGGTTGGTCTCTTCCGCCAGGCAACCAGCAGTAGAACAAGGGGACACAGTCTCAAGTTGTGCTGGGGGAAGTATAGGCTGGATGTTAGGAGGAAGTTCTTCACAGGGAGAGTGATTGGCATTTGAATGGGGTGCCCAGGGAGGTGGTGGAGTCGCCATCCCTGGAAGTGTTCAAGGAAATTGTCTGGTCTGAAAGCTCTGAAACACCTGGGATCTGTGGGAAAATGAACTGTGCTGTAAAGGAAGAATTGAAGAGTAGACTAAAATCAGACTGGAGGTCAAATAGTTAACTGAAAGGTACACCATCTGGATGAGATAAAGAAGAGGAAATTGAAAAGCGTATTGATAATAGTAGAGCTGTAGAGATAAATCTAAATCACATACAAATGTTAATGAAAAGTTGAAACACAAGATGTTGATGCAGTCTAAAGGACTGGAGCCATGCACAGAAGAAAATATTAATTTGAAAACATGTTTGTAAATGACCAGAGAGATTTCATCAGGAAGTTGTACCATGGGAATAAAAATGATGTAATGATAAATAAACAAAGTGTGATTGATTTTTTTGTTGTTGTTAAGATCTTTTGTTGTTGTTTTGATGTTAAGAAAAGAAGGGCATTGTGTAATCCTTTGCCAAGTTGAAAACAAAGTAGTGAATAGGATGATACTATTAATCAAAGGGATTGCAATTCACAAAGCTGACTGAGAAACTTTGCTAATTGAAAAACACTGCAAAGGAATAAGGTCCATTGAGTGTTTTATCCAAATCTGTTTCACAAGCATAACCTGAAATTACTAATTGTTCAAATGTGCAGATTTTTCAGAACTATCTGAGGATGTGTGCTAGTTTGAAGCTAGCTAGAATGTTTTGGTGAGTAGAATTAGATTACAGGCTGTGAAAAGGAAACAATGGTGATGACTACTTCACTCATAGGCTTGCTGACATGTATAAGAACAAGAACACAAACATAGATAACACAGTCACTGCCTGGGCTTTGGGGCTGCTCTTCTCTCTCTAACCTAACCTGCCATCTGTGTGACTAAATCCACCTGCTTCCTAAACCCTCTGGCCGACCCTCAAAACTACCTTAAACGTAAGGCAAGATCTTGGATAAGTTTGAGGAGTGGGAGGAAGGTAGAAGGGTGGTTGGGAGCCCCTTCTGGGGACTCAGGTTACTGGAAGGGCTGTTGTGTTTCTGTATTACCTTTTAACTTGTATATTTCTGTCTATAGCTGTATCTATTGTAAATATCTGCTTGTATATTGTGTTAAGCTGTAAATATAAAGCTTCATTCAATTTCCAGAGCCACTGAGACTAGTCTGAGTGATTTTACAAAGTGTGGTGGGGCAGGTAACATCCAAACCATCACAGAAGGTTTTCAAATAAAAGTTGATAACTTTTCATTAGTGGTTGTGTGAGTGTGATGGATTCTGCAAAATTAATAATTTGTCTTAATGTTGATATCCAGGCGATGATTGTTAATAACTATGAAAACTGTTTATTAACATTAAAACTCACCAGAAAACTTACTCACAGGTTCAAAAAATGCTCAGGTTGGAAATTTATACATGCAGGGCACAGGCAAAACTAGAGCACTTATTTCTTAAAGTGTCGAAGGCAAATATTATACTGGAAGAGGCTTTTAAGTATTTACTCACACAATTATTATTACCCGACTCACAGGCAGGGTGTCTTGCAGTGTGCAGTCTCAGCACAGTGTCACTCTGGGGCCTGTGCAAGGCGACGGCGTGCAGGCATTTGGAGCCTATTCTTGATAAGCTCTCCAGGCAAATTCAGGATGCAAAATGAGGTGGCAGCAGCCTCGAGGTACCTGCTGTTGCAGAGGGGAAATTAATTGACATGAGATGATATTTTCCAAAATTACTCTTGTTTATTAATTTTGCTATTCAGAACTCTCCCCACCCCCAACCACTAATTTTAATAAGATTTCAGTTCTTACACAGTTATGGAAACATTCTATGGATAATATCTACCTCTAATATAACCAGCAAAATATGTAAACATTAATGGAACTGGAAGAGAAGGTTCCTGCGGTCAAATTCCACTTGCAGTCAGTATGCTGTTTGCCCAGTATCTGGGCTCAAGCTCTTTCTGCTCTATGGCAGAAGGCAGCAGAGAATTACAAAGAGGCATTTAAGCATTTACTCATGGATTATTATTATTACCCACTCGCTGGGGCTAGCCACAGTCCAGACAGTGCCCAAATGCTTTCAGGGGACTCTGTCTTGTTGGGCCTTGAGGCTTGAATCTTCCTGGCTTCTGGAGGAAGGATGAAGACAGTCTCTGACCTTGGCTCCTGGCTTCTTCTGGATGATCTGTCCAGGAATTCTAGGCAGGACCTTCAGGTGCAGAGGCAGGATGTCATGCAGTCTCAGCACAATGTCACACTGGCCACACAGGCCGATCACTTGCAGACATCTGGGGTCTGCTCCTGGTAACTCACGGCCATTGCCATATTAGGCAAAGCCACAGGCTCACTTTTCCCTAATTTGGGAAAAGCACAGGCCTTGCACTTGGCAGGGACAAGCTAAGTGTGTGTTCCTTACACCACAGGACCCTGGGCAGGCCAGACTCTCTGGCTCCAGGTTTTGTGTCCGTTTCCCATGCTTGCCCCTCTGATGGAGCAGAAAAACATGCCTAGGCAAGGCAGGACATGTACAAGCCTATTTGGGGCCTATGAGGCCTACCATAACACCTGCTTAACGCCTTTTACCAATATCCAGCCCATGACTAGTGGGGCATTAAACATTGATTAGCCAATCAGAATGTCACTTTGCCAGGCCTCACCATATTAGGCAAAGCCAGGGCTTTCGCCCTCCCCTCCCAAGGTTGCTTCCCCAGCTCAGAAGGAGGGGGGGCAGAGGAACATGTCTGAGCATAGATAAGCCCATGTTTGCCCCACCAAACCTACCACCACAGTGAGACCTTTTCTGGCTTCTCCTGGGGAGTTTTAATTTTTTTAAGGAATTAAAAATAATGGGGAGATGGGATTTTATTAGATACAGTTGCTTTTTATAGTTCTGTAGGGATTTGCTGGAGGAAGGAATGTAGGCAATAGCAATGAAAGCCAGCTTTGAGACATTTACAAAGCTCTGAAAGCAAGACACCAGTGAAAACCTCAAATACGTACTTGCAAATACAGTTGTACAACACTTTACAGTCGTAAGGAATCAGATCTCAGAAAAATGGGCAGAAAATGGCTCTAAGTAACTGAATTCTGTATTGGGACATAAAATGTCATTGACAAGTTTTTCTTCCCAGACAAAAACATTAAGAGAAGTCAAAAATACATTAAGAATTTTGAAAGATTACTAACTTCTGTGAAAGATATGGGTGCAATTCACCAGACCAAATATAGTTACCTAATTTGTAGATGTTAGTTAGTCCATGACCTTCCAGTCAATAGAGAAAAGTATGCATTTTGGAGAGAGCAGCTCATTTCATTCTAAAGAAACACATGTGTGTCCTGTTTCATACCCTAAAATACATATATTTCATCCCACTGACTATTACAGGAGGCCTGGGATGACAAGGTCATTTCTAGAGATTTGTAAAGTTTAACAGATAGGTTCATGTCCAGACTGATTAGAAGTTGGAGCAAAACTAAATTAAAAGTATAGTAGTATTGAAAGGAAGCCATCATAGAAAGAGGACAAAGTATTATACAGAAATTCAAAGATGAAGAAGTGTATGTGGGTTGTTTTGGGTTTTTTTTTAGAAAGAAAAAAAAAAGGAAAAGTGATAAATTGTAAATGGCTTGCAAAAGGGGGGGAAAAAAAAGAAAAAGAAACAGCATTTTGTTGGTGAAAGGTGTATTGTACTAGATACATTAAAGAAAAGATAAGTGATAGAAAAGATGTATGCCTCAAATGAAGGATATCTAGCCAGGTGTCAGAGAAGTGTAGTTGTAAAGATGTAATAATTTGGCCCAGGATGATACATCTCTACTTATTCCTTTATATATTATAACATGACAAAATTGGTAGAACTATCAGAGTGGGGGTTGGTGTCTTCTCCCAGGCAACCAGCAATAGAACAAGGAGACACAGTCTCAAGTTGTGCTGGGGGAGGCATAGGCTGGAGGTTAGGAGGAAGTTCTTGACAGAACTGCCATTGGAATGGGCTGCCCAAGGAAGTGGTTGATTTTCCATCCCTTTATGTGTTCAAGAAAAGCATGGATGAGACACTTAGTGCCATGGGCTAATTGATTGGCTAGGGCTGGGTGCTAGGTTGGACTGGATGATCTTGAAGGTCTCTTCCAACCTGGTTGATTCTATGATCACCATCATATAAAAGTTACATAAAAGAAGAATAATAAAGATTCTTTTATTGCCTGCTTTGTAATGAATGATTTCTAGCAGCTGGATAATTAAATTGACTAATTTTCAACTGAAATAAAAGCAAGAGCTGTCAGAAAATTGCAGCCATTCTTATAGTTTATCTTGTTTATTGATCTTTTTATAGGCAGGGATATTAGGAGGAAGTTCTTTACAGTGAGGGTGGTAAGACACTGGAACGGGTTGCCCAAGGAGGTTGTGGATGCTTCCTCCCTGGAGGCGTTTAAGGCCAGGCTGGATGAGGCCTTGAGCAACCTGCTCTAGTGGGAGGTGTCCCTGCCTATGGCAGGGGGTTGGAGCTGGATGATCCTTGAGGTCCCTTCCAACCTAAACCGTTCTATGATTCTATGATTCTATGACTAACGTAAAAAAGAATAGTAGCAGTAAAGCCTTGGTAGTTAAATGCTTACTGTTCCCCATGAACGCCTTCATAACTATAGTTTTCTTGGTAGTGAAGTTGTAATGACAGCTGTCATCAACGGATTTTCATGAAACATAGCCTGACCTTTAGATGTGATATGTTACAATTAGTGTTGTAAAGCCTTTGGGGCCTTGAATGGGGATTTCACACTTTCACATAGCTGCAAATTGAAGCCATTCAAGAAGGTATAACAGCTTTTCTTTTCATTTGTTTTGTTTTTTCGGTTTGGTTTTTTTTTTTTTTTTCCTTTTTAAATATAGGAGCTCATACACCAAGATAATTCACTGGTTAAATGCAAATACTGGCTGTGAGACGAGTGTTTCACGAACAAGTTCTAAAAGCAAAATATTTCACTGTAAAAGCCACACACTGAAATCAAACCAACCAAACAAAATGAAATAGAAAATACCAACAAATAAACCCAAGCAAACAAAAAATTCAAACCAAACAAACCCCTGAAAAACTAACTAAAACCCATAAGCAACCAAACAATAAAAAAACCAGTAAAATCCCTACTTCCCTATGCAAGACTAAAACAAAATAATAAAATATGAATGCAATAGAGAGTTCTTAAAAGTGCCTCTTTGGAAATTACAACCACATAATTGCCTCTGTGATTTTACAGAAATGTATGAGCATTAAGAATGGTTAAAAATAGCAAGAACCATAGTCAGATAAGAAAGGACAACAGAAAACATATATTAAAAGATATGTTCTTGATGTACTACTTTTTTTTTTTTTTACCAAGAAAATCAGGTGACTTAGTAACTTCCTTTCTGAGAACGATGGTCCAGAATGTATTTGCCTGTGATATTTATGCCATTATCTTAAATGAATAAGATTAAATTGCAATCATACATGCTTTTTTTAGACAAATCGAAAGCATTCTTCTGTTGGAAGAGTCACACAATCAATTGCGACTGCACTATTTCAGTGCTTTGGTAAAATCTGTGTTAAGAGAGAACTGAATCTATGTTAAGGAGAGGCTGAGGGAGCTGGGATTGTTTAGCCTGGAGAAGAGGAGGCTCAGGGGTGACCTTATTGCTGTCTACAACTACCTGAGGGGTGGTTGTAGCCAGGAGGAGGTTGCTCTCTTCTCTCAGGCAGCCAGCACCAGAACAAGAGGACACAGCCTCAAGCTACGCCAGGGGAAGTTTAGGCTTGAGGTGAGGAGAAAGTTCTTCACTGAGAGAGTCATTGGACACTGGAATGGGCTGCCCAGGGAGGTGGTGGAGTCGCCGTCCCTGGAGCTGTTCAAGGCAGGATTGGACGTGGCACTTGGTGCCATGGTCTAGCCTTGGGCTCTGTGGTAACGGCTTGGACTTGATGATCTATGAGGTCTCTTCCAACCTTGGTGGTGGTGATACTGTAACAAAGATTTTTGTTATTGCACTGTCTCTAAAACTTAAAAAAAGGCAGAGAGCAATCTCTACTTTTGATATTTAATGTCAATTTGCCAGTCCTTTCATCTGCCAAAACAGAGGAAACTTAATACTCTGTACATTTAAACTTGCCAGTGGTAAGGACAAGCTCTCTGTGAACAGTCTATTGCAAAATTTAATGTTTTCTTAGTCTAAGGTTATGAATTTCCTTTTTTTTTTCTTCTTAGAATATAATGTGCAATAAACACAATCGCAGGCGGACTTTATTTTTTTGCTGAGAGTACCCATTTTAAAGGCATTTATTTACTTGCATTGCTGCCATCATACTCTTGATTATCTTCCTGTATTATGGGACTATTATGAAGTAGGTAAGTAACTTTTTTAATCATACTTTTAAAAGAAATATCACCACTGACAATAAAGAACTTCAAGAAAAAGAAGTGAAAATGTGGGGTTTGACTGGTTTTGTTGGTAAAATTAAGGGAAGTATGGCATCTACAGCAGTTTATAGCTTACCAAGCTTTTAGCAAACTTTTCAGGAGGTACAATATTTGTTTTAGTATGCAGCTGATAGACACATTCGTGGGTATTTACAGGGGAATAGCATGTAGTCAATGATAATAATTTTTATGGCTTTGGCTTGCTGATTTTAATCATCCCTGACACAGATTTCAGGAAAAAGCCTGATATTTCAGGGAACAATAAAGCAATAAATCAATCTAAATCCTCACATACAGACTTGCATCTCTGTTTTACTGTGTGTTAGTTTGAGCCTAGCTGGGATATTTTGGTGAGAAAAATTAGATTATAGGCTGTGAAAAGGAAACAATGGTGATGTCTACTGCACTCATAGGTTTGCTGAGATGTATCAGAGCAAGAATACCATCACAGATAAGAGAGTCTCTCTCTGGCTTTTAAGCTGCACTTTTCTCTCTCTCTAACCTGCTATCTGTGTGACTAATCCATCTGCTTCCTAACACCCCTGGCCAACCCTCCAAACTCACCTTGGACGTAAGGCAAAATCTGTGGTAAGGTAGAGGGGTGGAAAGAAGGTGGAAGGGTGGTTGGGAGCCCCTCCTGGGGACTCTGATTTCTGGGAGGGCTGTTGTGTTTCTGTATTACTTTTTAACTTGTCTATTTCTACCTATAGCCGTATATATTGTAAATACCTGCTTGTATCTTGTATGAAGCTGTAAATATAAAGCTTCATTCTATTTTCCAGAGTGGCTGAGCCTAGTCTGGGTGATTTTCTTAAGTGTGTGGGAGTCAGGTAACACCCAAACCATCACATACTGTTTCATTTGTATTTATATTGAAGAAATAATATTTATAGATGTTAAAGATGAAAAAGAGAGGCATTATTGTCTCACTGTTTTTATTCTGTATAATAGTGATTCTGAGAATCAGCTTTCAAAGAAAATTGCTTCTTGAAAGCTACTGAGTGTGACTCTAAGCAATTGACTTACTGTATGCCAGAATCACAGGAAAAACAAAGAACACGGAGATTGTTAACTCATTACAAAGGGGGGAAAAAAGGAAGATATCTTTCAGACTGATCTCAGACATGAATTTTCATATCAAGACATAAAATCATTGTCTTGACATTAATTCTCATTTGACTTGAAATTGTGCTACCAACATATGATCTGAAATGTGGATTAAGTGTCATTTAGGCATTCCAAGTGCAAAACTTTAGTTTCAATCACCATCAGTGAAATGTGATCTGAACATATGATCTGAAATGTGGATTAAGTGTCATTTAGGCATTCCACGTGCAAAACTTTAGTTTCAATCACCTTCAGTACCAGTCACACATGCATGACCATATTTATTACACTTATACTACTAAGCTAAAGCAAGCCAGAACCCTGTCCTGGCCAGGGAGTACTGACTGAGTTTTGTTCATAATGTTTTGGATTGGTTTCCTCTATAAAAGTTTTCTGTTGGAGAGAGATACATAACAGTGGTAGCTTTTAGTGTTTTTTAGTTTGCTAGAGTCTTCACTTTTACAGGTTGAAACAAAAAGAATAACTTTTTTAGAGGGAAAAAAAAAAAAGTATATTTAAACCTCCTCCTAAGAGATGTATTTGGCAGCTTTACCACAACAGCAGTGGTTAACAGAGCAATGTAGCAATGAGGTTATGTAGAGAAATGCTGAAGATTCAAGAACATTTATCTTTATAGTCAACAGGGTACATGTTGCTGTATATAATCTTTCAGATTTGTTCAGAATGTACTATCAGTGCTCATTGCTTCCAACACAGGTTTCAAAATACACATTAAAATGTCAGAACAAACAAACCCAGAAGATTATATATTTATGTATGGTAATTTTTTTTACTGTGATGGTTTGGGTGTTACCTGCCCCGCTACACTTAAGAAAATCACCCAGACTAAACTCAGCCAAGATGGAAATTAAGAAATGAAGCTTTATATTTACAGCTTATCACAATGTTCAAGCAGATATTTACAATATCTACAGCTGTAGACAGAAATATACAAGTTAAAAAAGTAATACGGAAACACAACAGCCCTCCCAGAAATCTGAGTCCCCAGGAGGGACTCCCAACCACCCTTCCACCTCCTTTCCATCTCTCTACATTATCCCAGACTTTGCCTTACGTTCAAGGTGAGTTTGGAGAATTGGCCAGGGGTGTTAGGAAGCAGACAGATTAGCCACACAGAGCAGGTTATGCAGAGAAGTGCAGGCAGCCAGAGCCAGAGAGCAACTCTGTTATCTATGTTTGTGTTCTTGTTTTTATACATCTCAGCAAGCCTATGAGTGCAGTAGAAATCACCATTGTTTCCTTTTCACAGCCTGTAATCTAAGTCTTCTCACCAAAATATCCCAGCTAGGCTCAAACTAGCTCATTTACTCACAGTTTTATGTACGTAGTTGTTGTAAAGGGGTTTAATTTGAATTTTGGGGAGATCCGAGGGCAATTTGATTGTTATTAAATAATTTATTAATATATACAAAAATTTCCCCAAACTTATATACAATAAACCCACACAAATCCTTTGTACACTGTTAGTGAAATCACTCTACAGAATGTCTATTTACACTTGAATTAAACAATTTGGTATAGGTTTTAGAGGAGCTCCAATTGCTCAAATCAGAGAGTCTGATGGCAGAAAGGGCCACTCGTGGAGTCAATAAGGTTCCTTTGATGCTTGAATAAGAGAGTTTAAGTACTCACAAATCAGAGTTCTGGTATCTGTAGTCCCCAAAATGAAGTGAAGGCAGTCACAGAGTTGATCCACATGGGGATAACAGTTCTTCGGGTTCTGGGGCGCACTGTCTGAGAAGATCAGACTGAATCGCTGCAGGTCGTCATGGCACAAAGGCAGTAGCCTCAGGCAGAAGTCAGATGGGATGAGAACGAAGAGGGTGGCGAAAGCCAAAAAGAAGAGGCAACAGGCAAAAGCCAAAGACAAAAGGAAGGTCCCCAAGGCAAAGGAGGGGGTGTCCCAAAGGCAAAGGACACTTAGATTGCCCCATTTGTAAGCAATGTATGGAGATGGATGGGTTTGTCGGCCATAGCACCGTCCAATAGGCTTCTGTCGTCAGGCAGGGACATACCAAATTTGGAAAGGTCCCCAGGTCCTGTACCCCCAAATATGGGCAGAGCACGAGCAAGCCACACGCTAAGCATGTGAGCTTATGCAACGTGACTATCGCGTGGGTCCTGAGCAGGCCAGACATAACAGTGCCAGGCCCATTGTCCCCCCTTGGTGCCTTCCACGTGTTTACCTCTGTCTGGGGTAGGCAAGCGTGTCCAGGCAGGGCAAAAGCAAAGTGATGAATAGAAATGAGCCTATTTTGGGGACCTACAGCCCCTCTGTGACAGTAGTAGAAGCAGTTTTCAAAGCAATTCTATTGCATTTATCATGTCAAATTAGAAGTTCTGGCTTTGGCCCCCATTTTGAAGAGGAAGAAGTTTGAAGAAAGAGCCCCAAGGTTCTTGAGGATCAATAAAAAATTTTAAACAAAACATTACACATACAGCAATCAATTGTTTCTCTGATGCAATATGGGCTACAGTTTTGCTAAAATTTCACTTTAGCAGCTTAAGAATTATTAATATAAAATTGAAATATTTGATAGAAAAAAAATGTAATCTGCTTCTTTGTTCTCAAGCATCTCTCCTGTCATCCTTTCCAATTGAAAAGACAAAAGCACTTAACTAGTGAGGTTGTCTATTGTTTTCACCAAATACTCTGTGCTTAGAAATTGTAGAAATGTAACTTTATAATTACCAATCAAGGACTTCTTCTAACAGATTGCCTCTCCATGTATACATCTTGGAGAGTTTTGGCAATATTGATGAAGATAAGGATATTACAGGTTAATATTGTTGCTATTTGGCAATAATGACAGCCTGAACCAAGCAGAAAAGAGTGATGGATGGTTAAGGGGATTAGCTGGCTTTCCTCTGCCATGTCATATCTATAAAATTCAAGGTCAGGGTGGATGGGTGTGCTAGTTTGAAGCTAGCTAGGTTGTTTTGCTGAGAAGAACTAGATCATAGGCTGGGAAATGAAAACAATGGTGTTGTCTACTTCGCTCACGGTCTTGTTGAGATGTGTAAAGAAGAAAGGCAAAACAAAAGATAAAGTCACTTTGCTCTGCACTTCGCTTGGGCACTTCGTGCTGGGCTGTTCTCTTCTGCTTTGCCTGCTGGGGAGAGCTGAGGCTGCTGGCTGAACTCCATCTTGCTTTCTAACCTCACCCTCCATTTGCTTTGCTGATTCACCTTTGCTTTCTTAATCCTCTTGGCCGAACCTCCATTATTCCTTGGGACTGGGGTAAGGTTGAGAGGGGTAGCGGAAAGGTGAGGGGGTGGTTGAGAGTTGTGTTTCTGTATTACCTTTTTACCTTGTATATTTCT
>WAAF01000286.1:0-25230 GCA_013400475.1 Tricholaema leucomelas | reverse complement strand
TCTGTATTACCTTTTTACCTTGTATATTTCTGTATGTATCTGTATATACTGTAAATATCTGCTTGTAAATTGTGCCAGCTGTAAATATAAGCTTCATTCAAATTTCCAGAGCCGACTGAGTCTAGTCTGGGTGATTTCTAAAGTTGTGAGGGGCGGGGGATACCCAAACCATGACAATGGGGCTGTGAGCAACTTGATATATTTGAAGGCATCCTTGCTCAATAAGAAGAAGTTGGATTAGTTGACTTTCAAAGATTTGGGTTTTTTTCCCAATGTGAAGCATTACATGATTCTACTCTATGAAATTATTGAAATGAAAAAAGAAAAAAAGAACAAAACCTCTAAGTGTCTTCGTTTGGAAAATTAGTTTTGCTTTAATAAACAGATGTTTATTAAAACAGAGAGAATTAGCTTGGTCATTTCACAAATCTCTGAGGGATTCAGACAACACTGGTAAATCTTCAGCTATGGGGGTCCTGCAGGCTATTGGAACCCTACCTAGTATGTGTAAATCTTGTTATTTCCACTCCATTGCTTTATTATGTCAATGATGAATAGGTCAATGATTGTGTCAATGAAAAACTCTGTACCCCTTGGGAACAGAGATGTCTCACCTTCATTATCCTATCAGTATGTGTATCACAGTTTTCCCATTTCATTTCATTTGATGACAGTTTCAACAGTTTAAGCATATTAGGGTGTTGGGTTTTCTTTCTCTTATGGACTCAACATGTAATAAATTTAATTAAAGTAATAAGTTATTTGTAAATTAAATGTAAAGTAAAATTATATAATTTGCAAATAATTCATAAATTACTTGTAAATTAAATTAAACTAGTGTAATAAATTTGATCAGAGGGCTGGAGCAGCTCTGCTATGAAGACAGACTGAAAGAGTTGGGGCTGTTCAGTCTACAGAAGAGGAGGATCCCAGGTGAACTTCTTGTGGCCTCCCAGTATCTGAAGGGGGCCTACAAAAAAGCTAGGGAGGGACTTTTCAGGATATCAGGGAGTGACAGGACTACAGGGATTGGAGAAAAGATGGAGATGAGGAGATTCAGAGTAGATGTGAGGAGGAAGTTCTCGAGCGTGGGAGTGGTGAGAGCCTGGACCGGTTTGCCCAGGGAGGTGGTTGAGGCCCTATGCCTGGAGGTGTTTGAGGCCAGACTGGATGAGGCTGTGTCAGCCTGATGTAGGGTAGGGTGTCCCTGGGCATGGTAGGGGTGTTGGATCTAGCTGATCCTTGTGGTCCCTTCCAACCCTGACTGATTCCATGAAAGTGGACAAAGGAAGTGGAAAATACAATATGACACTGCTTAAGAAGTTGTGGTTTGGGTGTCCCTGCCCCCCTATACTTTAGAAATCACCCAGACTAGACTCAGCCGGCTCTGGAAATATGAATGAAGCTTACATTTACAGCTGGCACAATATACAAGCAGATATTTACAGTATATACAGTTATAGACAGAGATATAGAAGGTAAAAGTTAATACAGAAACACAGCTCCCCTCCCAGAAACCTGAGTCCTCAGGAGGGGCTCTCAACCCCCCCTTCACCTTCCCCCTACCCCTCTCAACCTTACCCCAGTCCCAGGGAAGAATGGAGGTTGGGCCAGGGGGTTAGGAAGCAAAGTGGACTAGTCCAAAATGGAGGGTGAGGTTAGAGAGTAAGATGTAGCTCAGCCAGTTCCCCAGCAGCAGCCCAAGCGAGAGAAGTGCCAAGTGTCTTATCTACGTTTCGATTTATGTTTTTATACAACTCAGTAAGCCTATGAGAAAAGTAGACATCAGCCTTGTTTTCCCTTCGCAGCCTGTAATGTAGTTCTTCTCACCAAAACATTCTAGCTAGCTTCAAACTAGCACAGAAGTCCACACCTCTATGTGCATTCTCTCCTCATAGTAGCTGATACTCGCAGAATCAGTAGAAAGAGTACCAGCAGCAGGTGACGCACACAACACCCGAGGTTTCCAAACAATGTTTCCAAACAATGCACCCCAAATTCAATCTGGTTTATTTTCTTGAAATACATGCATCATCACTCAATATTTCTTGAGAGTGAGAGGAAGTACAAGGATTTTTGCAAAAGAAAATTCCTTTCCTACGTCATCTCCAAAGGGGATCTGCAATTATTTTGTTACATTAGATTATACTCGTACAGAGGCTTCAAGGAGTAAAAGATCATCTACATATTTTTAAATAATTCCCCTCTTCTTTATAAAAAGGAAAATATTTTCTTTCTCCAATCAACAATTTCCTCTTTGAAAGCTCTCAGCTGCCTACAAGAATTTTGTTTTGACAATGAATGACTATCAGAAAGTAGCTTTCTGAATTCAGTGACAGGAATTGCTGTTATATGTTGCTAATTTGGAAACCCTNCTGCCCTGAGCTTCCTCTTCTCCAGGCTGAGCAACCCCAGCTCCCTCAGCCTCTCCTCATAGGGTTTGTGTTCCAGGCCCCTCACCAGCTTTGTTGCCCTTCTCTGGACATGTTCCAGCACCTCCACATCTCTCTTGAACTGAGAAGTCCAGAACTGGACACAGGACTCGAGGTGTGGCCTGACCAGTGTTGAGTACAGGGGAAGAATAACCTCCCTCGTTCTACTGGGACGTAATAACTTCATCTCAGCAATTTCTTTCTTTTAAAATATATCTAGATAGCAACAACTTAATAAAAATGGTCCCTCTGTTGCTGCAAAATGGGGAATGGCTTCGTGGATGCTAAGGGATTTCTGAAATTGCTGTGACTGCAGTTAATAGAGAAGCAAATGTTTTTAATAGCTGTGTTTGTGCATTTGTGTTCCACAAATTATTTTCAGCGAATGCAATAAAATAGATTTGAATTTTTAATTAGCAAAACTGTGCTTATAAACTTTGCTGTAAAGATCTTCATCATCCAATCCAACAGGAAAAAAAATAGTTATTGAAATAATGAGGAAAATGAAGGTATTAAAAACTAATTTTCCTTTCTTTTGAAATTAGCATTTTGGCTCAGACTCCTGCCTTAGTAAGCTCAGTTTCTGTTTCTTCTCAGAGAACTCTTTTTCTGTTCCTAAATACTTTTTTTAAATCTTATGTATCTTTCATGTAAAAATAAAGTGCATCTTTGTGTTAGCCTAACCTTTCACACCACAGCAAAAATTACCCTTCCTCCTCCCCACCTGAGAATAAGTCTCCTGAACTGTAATTTGATAAGAGAAGACCCTCAAAAAGAAAACGCATAGCAATATCACATGCAGCTCAGTTCATGTAGGCCACCAGACATTCTTAATCCTCTAACACTGAACACTGGTCAGGCAACACCTTGAGTCCTGTGTCCAGTTCTGGGCTCCTCAATTCAAGAGAGATGTTGAGACACTGGAATGTGTCCAGAGAAGGGCGATGAAGCCATTGAGGGGCCTGGAACACAGCTCTGTGAAGAGAGGCTGAGGGAGCTGGGGTTGTTTAGCCTGGAGAAGAGGAGGCTCAGGGCAGACCTCATTGCTGTCTACAACTACCTGAAGGGAGGCTGTAGCCAGGTGGGGGTTGGTCTCTTCTGCCAGGCAACCAGTAACAGAACAAGGGGATACAGTCTCAAATTGTGCCAGGGGAGGTCTAGGCTGCATGTTAGGAGGAAGTTCTTTACATAGAGAGTGATTGGCATTGGAATGGGCTGCCCAGGGAGGTGCTGGAGTCACTGTCCCTGGAGGTGCTCAAGAAAAGCCTGGCTGAGGCACTTAGCGCCATGGTCTAGTTGATTGGACAGGGCTGGGTGCTAGGTTGGACTGGATGATCTTGGAGGTCTCTTCCAACCTGGTTGATTCTATGATTCTATGTTATGAACTTGTATTAGAATATAAAATGTGAAAGCAATTGTACCCTAGTTTTGTTTCACAGCCTACCAAATGAGCCAATACTACATGCTTATTTTAAACCTGTCTTAGGAGTCCCTTCACTGTACACACTTCCAGCGAACTATTTATCACAAGCTGCTGAAGTGTATCAGCCCAGGCATCCTAGAACAGAATAAATTACCATTTGGAAGTGATTCTTCCATTATTGTGGAAACACTCCACATGATTAAAGTTGACTTTCAGCTATCCAGCTTTACAGCAAATTGCATTTTGAAAATAATTACTTTCACTAGACCTATGCCTTTACATTTCTTTTAGGTACTGCAGAATTTCTAACAAGTCTTTAGAAGCCACAGAGTAAAGATAGAGTTTTTCCTTTGCTTAGAATCACAGAATCAGTCAGGGTTGGAAGGGACCACAAGGATCAGCTAGTTTCAACACCCCTGCCAGGCCCAGGGACACCCTACCCTACATCAGGCTGACACAGCCTCATCCAGCCTGGCCTCAACCCCAGGCATAGGGCCTCAACCACCTCCCTGGGCAAACCAGTCCAGGCTCTCACCACTCCCATGCTCAACAACTTCCTCCTCACATCCACTCTGAATCCCCCCATCTCCAGCTTTGCTCCATTCCCCCTAGTCCTGTCACTCCCTGATATCCTGAAAAGTCCCTCCCCAGCTTTTTCGTAGGCCCCCTTCAGATACTGGAAGGCCATAAGAAGATCACCTGGGAGCCTCTTCTTCTCCAGACTGAACAGCCCCAACTCTTTCAGTCTGTCTTCATAGGAGAGCTGCTGCAGCCCTCTGAGCATCCTCATGGCCCTTCTCTGGACATGCTCCAGCACATTCACATCCCTCTTGTAATATGGGCTCCAGAACTGGATGCAGTACTCCAGGTGAGGTCTCAGCAGAGCAGTGCAGAGAGGGAGAATCACCTCCCTCCACTTGCTGGCCACACTTCTCCTGATGCAGCCCAGGATCTGGTTGGCTCTCCGGGCTGCAAGTGCACACTGCAGGCTCATGTTGAGCTTCTTGTCCACCAGCACCCCAAGTTGTTCTCCTCAGGGTTGCTCTCCAGCCAGTCACTGTTCAGCCTGTATTTGTGCTTGGCATTGCCTTGACCCAGATGCAGGACCTTGCACTTCCTTGAGTGCAGACACACGTTGGTGTTTCACATGACAACGAAGACCTAGGTTTAGGCTAGTAAATTTCTCCTTTCTCATCTAAATTCAGTTACTAATCTTTGCTGTGGGATCTCCTAGGAGGGCATGAATTGTCTTACAGACAATTGCCTCTTTGTAGATTTTCAAGGCAACATGAGTGCCCAGTTAAAACTAGACATTTAATAGTGACATAATTAAACACAAGAATCATATCCCGTTTCCCATAATCTACGTGTGGAAAGTTGGGAAGTAAATCTTAATCCTAGAAAATAATTAAGAAGCATTTAATTCTAGTGTGTATTTTTTANCACCCCAAGTTGTTCTCCTCAGGGTTGCTCTCCAGCCAGTCACTGTTCAGCCTGTATTTGTGCTTGGCATTGCCTTGACCCAGATGCAGGACCTTGCACTTCCTTGAGTGCAGACACACGTTGGTGTTTCACATGACAACGAAGACCTAGGTTTAGGCTAGTAAATTTCTCCTTTCTCATCTAAATTCAGTTACTAATCTTTGCTGTGGGATCTTCTAGGAGGGCATGAATTGTCTTACAGACAATTGCCTCTTTGTAGATTTTCAAGGCAACATGAGTGCCCAGTTAAAACTAGACATTTAATAGTGACATAATTAAACACAAGAATCATGTCCCATTTCCCATAATCTATGTGTGGAAAGTTGGGAAGTGTGTATTTTTTGCAAACGACTCTGAGTTAGTTGTCACAGAGCTTTGGATTTGCCATGGTTTATGGTTTAACTGTGAAGAAAACATATACAAGATGTAGCATATGCCTTAGAATCAACCAGGTTGGAAGAGACCTCCAAGATCATCCAGTCCAACCTAGCACCCAGCCCTATCCAGTCAACTAGACCATGGCACTAAGTGCCTCAGCCAGTCTTTTCTTGGACACCTCCAGGGACAGTGACTCCACCACCTCCCTGGGCAGCCCATTCCAATGGCAAATCACCTTCTAAACGTTTTCTGTTAATGTCACAATAGATCTTTCCTTCTTCTGACCTGTAATGGTTTGGGTGTTCCCCGCCCCCCCACACTTTAGAAATCACCCAGACTAGACTCAGCCGGCTCTGCAAATATAAATGAAGCTTATATTTACAGCTGGCACAATGTACAAGCAGATATTTACAGTATATACAGTTATAGACAGAAATATAGAAGGTAAAAAGGTAATACAGAAACACAACTCCCCTCCCAGAAACCTGAGTCACCAGGAGGGGCTCTCAACCACCCCCTCACCTTTCCCCTACCCCTCTCAACCTTACCCCAGTCCTAAGGAAGAATGGAGGCTCGGCCAAGAGGATTAAGAAGCAAAGGTGAAATCAGCCAAAGCAAATGGAGGGTGAGGTTAGAAAGCAAGATGGAGTTCAGCCAGCAGCCTCAGCTCTTCCCAGCAGGCAAAGCAGAAGAGAGAACAGCCCAGCACGAAGTGCAGAGCAGAAGTGACTTTATCTTTTGTTTTGCCTTTCTTCTTTACACATCTCAGCAAGGCTGTGAGGGAAGTAGACAACACCATTGTTTTCATTGGTTCTTCTCACCAAAACATCCCAGCTAGGCTCAAACTAGCACATGCCTTAATCTCATTTTCTAGTACATTTCCCAAATTGCTAGCTCACTACTTTCAAATGTATTGTTTTTCACTTCAATATGAAAATAATAACAACATTTCAAGTAATAAAAAGATATTTAGGTACTTTATGGTAGCACAATTCTGCCTTTCTCATGGTTCACTCATTCAGCAGAGCATGACTCCACCTGCCTGGGTCACACACAACAATCCATTGGGAATTCACACAAAAATCATGAAAAGCATTATGACATCACCTCCTGCCTCGACTGTTCTCTGGGGGCAATAACTACAATAGCCTCCTGCAGTGGACCAGAGTGTTGAAGTGCCCCTTTGGTGTGCCTGGCTCCTCCTTTCCTCTGTATCACTTGGGAACAATAATAATCATCAGCTGTTATTCTGACAGCTTCAAACACCTGTACTTGGATAGTGGCCCCAAGGTGAGGAATACTATTGTAGCCCTCACATCTGAATGGTGGTGAGAGGCCTGGAACACAGCCCTGTGAGGAGAGGCTGAGGGAGCTGGGGTTGCTTAGCCTGGAGAAGAGGAGGCTCAGGGCAGACCTCATTGCTGTCTACAACTACCTGAAGGGAGGTTGTAGCCAGGTGGGGGTTGGTCTCTTCTCTCAGGCAACCAGCAACAGAACAAGGGGACACAGTCTCAAGTTGTGCTGGGGGAAATATAGGCTGGATGTTAGGAGGAAGTTCTTCACAGAGAGAGTGATTGGCATTGGAATGGGCTGCCCAAGGAGGTGATGGAGTCACTGTCCCTGGAGGTGTTCAAGAAAAGACTGGATGAGGCACTTAGTGCCATGGTCTAGTTGATTGGCTAGGCTGGGGTGCTAGGATGTATTGGATGGTCTTGGAGGTCCATTCTGTATACCCTGAAGTGAAATGAAAAGATGTATTAATGCAAGCAGATGTCATAGAATCAACCAGGTTGGAAGAGACCTCCAAGATCATCCAGGTTGACTCTATGATTGTATGAATTAGAATGAAATAGAAAAGTATCTGGCAAAAATCACTTATCTTGGAGTCTATACACAGTGATCCTAAGTGAGACCCTTTCAGGCCTCCTGTATTACCCAGGCAGGTGACCCACAACCCCATAATTTGGGACATCTCTCAAGACTGTCTGCCAGCACAGTCAACATAAGGCCTGATTGAGACCATCTCCTTGAGATTCATCTCCCACGCTTTGCATGGTGCCCGTGCGCTGTGAATATCTACTCTGAACTGGAAGTTGTGACTATAGACTAGCATCTTTTACTCACCTCTTTTGCTGCCTAGAGGTTTGGGTTTATCCATTCAGTTTTATGAGTGTGCATAGCTATATATTTCACTGGATTGAAATACTTCTGTCTGTGTACAATTGTGTGTTCGCATTTGTACACATGTACATATTTTGATCTAGGACAACGCAGAGTAAGTTAGCATGAACCTTGTCATTCTCAAGTCTGTAGTTAAGCTGTTGTTTGATTACAACACACTTTACTAAATCAGTTCATAGTCAAATTCTACTATACTTCAGCTTTTGATTTATCTCATTCTTTTGCTAAATCTTAAATTGCTGCTAAATGAAAATTATATTGTCATGTGTTTAGCCAATTCACAGACTGCATCGCAATGTACTCTCCAAGGCCATCTTATACAACCACCCCTGCGTTCAGCAGGGACACTTCCAAATAAATCAGGCCATCTTATACAACCCCCCCTGCATTCAGCAGGGACACTTCCAAATAAATCAGGCCATCTTATACAACCCCCCCCTGAATTCAGCAGGGACACCTCCAAATAAATCAGGCTGCCCAGGGCCACATCAAGTCTGATCTTCACTGTCTCCAGGGACAGGGCCTCAACTACATCCCTGGAAAACGTTTTCCAGTACTTTTCCACTCTCATTGCAAAGAACTCCCTCCTTATGTTGAACTTAAATACACCCTGATCCAGTTTAAAACCATTGCCCTTCCTTCTTTCATTACAAGCTGTGAGAGATTAAACCTTATCTCTCTTGTTCATGTAAATCAACAAAGATTGCCTTTGCTGATGTCCAGATTCTCATTCACCAGTACCCATAAGTCCTCTTCTGCAGGGCTGCTCTCAATTTCATCATCCCCCAGCCTGTACTGATATTGAGGATTGTCCTGACCTAGCTGCAGGACCTTGCACTCTCCCTTATTGAAACTCATGAGATTCTCCTCAGCCCACCATTCCAACCTGTCCAGGTCCCTCTTTGAATTGAATTGAATTTGACTTCATGGAGTATTCAAAACCATGCTGACATGTGCCAGCTTTAACAGGAATGTGCTGGCCGGAACGAAGCATCATGGGGCTTGTAGTTCAGATTGTAACACGAGCGGCTTCCTGCCTCTGGGTGCTACTTCTGGTTTCCAGTGTTGAGGTTTGGGTGTTTTATGCTAGGCTGTGGGCTTGAGGGGTGAGGGGAGACGTTTCTGCTGCTGCTTCTGCATTTGGTGTGCATTGCTGTGGGACAGACCAAGGTAATTATACCACATATCGTTACCAGGGAGGTTTCTTCTCCCTTTGCCATCTGTATATGAGGTGTTGCCTGTGAGAACAGGCTGTCTTAAACCAAGACACATATCAAACATATTTATTTGAGACATGCTTAAATTAGTTGGATAGAATTGTTTGCAGTGATTGTTTTTACTTTCTGGTTTGCTTTAAGCAAAGTCAAGTACAGACATATATTATGATCTTTACCAAGGTATTTATTTGTTTATATTCACAACATTTTTTTTTCCCTCAAATTGAAAAAAAAATGATCCCCATTGCAGATTAGTTAGGAAGAAATTTGTTTCACCAACTGAAAGAAGATTTAGGCCACATAGGTGGACCAGCAGTGGGTTTGATTTGTGTAAATTTTGTTACATTATGGTTAGTTTTCTGTCAGTTTAAAATGCACTCAAAAATTCTTTGTCATTTTGTGAATAGATTTTCCAGAAAAGAGTATTTGAAAACTACAACAGCCCAGAAAAACAAACAAACAAACCACAAACAAAACATCAACAACAACAAAAAAGAAACAACACCAAAAACCCAAACCCCAAACTTCCTCCAAATCTTAGGAAAATAAAGAGTGTAGAAATGAAAATGCTTATAAAACACACATTTCCATGCCATTTTATCCCAGATGACTTTTTGTTCTACAGATTGAAGGGTTAGAAATTTGCTTTCATGTTGTCACTTTAATACTACTGCTAAAATGACACAAAATTTTATCTAAGCAGCAGCACAATACAGAAAGTGGAACTATAAACTCTTTTATGGTACTTGTGAGTGCTTTGCTTTAGTCTGATCTGAAGGATGATGTCCTTGCAAAGTGTTTGTTGCTAGTCACTTCAGAGGAGCAAAAGATAGAACAGACAAGTACGATTGAGGACTGTCAAACAGTGGAACAAAGGGATTTGCTTCAGGTAAACCTAATGCAACACAAGTAAACATCAATTTAGCTAGCAGAGGAATTGGAGCTTGAGAGGAAGGATAAGAGAAGAATAACTTTTTTTATGGCTTGTTTGCTGTAAGTGTCTTTTGATCTCTAGTGGTTTGCCAAGTAGGTCAACAGAAGTATTTGCAGTAATTGGCAGTGAGTTTCTGGAATTCACTCTCAGAAAATATGGTGTAACTTCTGAAGAGTACTTGCTCCTAAGGGGAAAAAAAAACTTCACAGAATGGATTAGAATAATTTTGCACTACTTGGCGAGCCAGTTGGTTAAATTGGTTGTTTGCTTTACTATGGTTGTATTGCTTACAGAGTGCTTCCATATATTTCACTGAGAAGCCATAGAGTACAAATTACATTTGCATATCATAATAAGCTGCTGCAAAGGGTGTAAAATGGGTACATTTTTTATATTGTATGCAGAACCATAAGCTGTTCTGCTTTCACTGTGTGTTTGCTCTTGGTAGGGGGGATTGCCAGTATCCTTCACAAAGGTATAGCCAGAGCCATGTGAGAGCAGAACTCATACTGGGCAACCTTCCGTTTTGTAGCTATAAAAGGACAGGGACAATATTTTGAGCTTTGCAGTGTTCTAATGTGCCATATAAATTAGGTCAAGGTAAAATAGGCAGGAGAAAGCTAAGTAGAATGGGGGAGAAGGGGATTTAGAGTTACTTACAGTTCAAAAGAGTTTCGCTATGACGAGAGTAGGATGGGCAGAAATGTTCATTATAAAGAAATCTGACCTTACCTGAGCCTTGGCATAGTAGCTTTATTCCAGTTAATTACCTCTGCTGCCGTCTCCGATTGTATCCGTCACTCTTCTGTGTTTATATAAGGATCTTCCAGGAGAATAGAATAGAATAGAATCAATCAGGTTGGAAGAGACCTCCAAGATCATCCAGTCCAACCTAGCACCCAGCCCTATCCAGTCAACTAGACCATGGCACTAAGTGCCTCAGCCAGGCTTTTCCTGAACACCCCCAGGGATGGTGACTCCACCACCTCCCTGGGCAGCCCATTCCAATGGCAAATCACTCTCTCTGGGAAGAACTTCCTCCTAACATCCAGCCTATACTTCCCTTGGCACAACTTGAGGCTGTGTCCCCTTGTCCTGTTGCTGGTTGCCTGGGAGAAGAGACCAACCCCCACCTGGCTACAACCACCCTTCAGGTGGAGAAACAGAGGAACTTGAGATACAGATTAAAAGAACTACTGCTTCAAATTTAGTGTTCTAATTCCTGGGTCTTGGTCTGCTGGCTTTCCACTCCCAATACATATTAGTTCATTAACAACACAAACCAGGAAAAAATAAACAAAGCACAAACAAACAAAAAAATCACACACACAAAACTACTCTGAGTGATGACTTCTGTGGATGGTTTACTCCAGCAACCATTCTCAAAGAACAGAATAAGAGAGCCCCTCCACCTTCCTCATTCATTAGTCTTCCAAAGCCAGTAGATTTTGTACACATAAAGCTCTCACGTGCCCTTCCTTATATGCTCCAGGTCTTCCAACACTTGACTTCAGATTTCTCTTACAAGCAAAGTAGTCTGGTAGGCTGCAAACCAGCATATTCTCCCTCTGCATGATAGCATTCAGCCATAGATTTGCTGTGCATATTGCCATTTGGCTTGTTCATGAAGGTACTGAACAATATCAAGCTAGGGATTTATTTTGGGCAACACTACTTCTTACTGGTCACTAAATTAATGTCAAACAACTGATTATTAATCCTCGAGCCTGACAACCCAGACAACTGTCATCTCATCTGACAACTCCTATCTCCTTGATTTACAAGAGAGAATGCTATGGTGAGGATTATAAAACATATTGATGAGCATGTAAAATGTAAAATGTAGTGTAAATGCAATGTAAATGTAAAACTACAATGTAAAATGTAATGTAAAATACATTGCAATGTATTTTTGTAAGTAATGTAAAAGTACAACCACTGCCTTATCATCATCCATATGTCCTTACTGTTTGTTGTAAAACACAATCAGGCACGATGCTGCCTCAGTACACTAAGTACTGGCAGTCCCTGACTATATTCTTGTCTTTCACACACCTGGAGAGGAATGCAGTAGTTTCTGCTATCTGTTCCAGGTTTTGGTCCTGAGTTGGTCCCAGATATTCTGTCTGAACTCTCAGCAGTGATATCATCTGCAAGCAGCCAGTGCAGGGCTTCAGAGACTGTGACAGGGAGTTTGTAGTGCTAAACTGCAGTGATGTTCAGCAGCCCAATGGTAGAGATTTCTGTTTCTGAGGTTTCAGAAAACCTTGCAATTTCATTAATTTCAGGGACTAATTTTGACAGTTTGCAGCATGTGGCATTTTCTGTTGCAGTAGCACAGAGTTGCTGCCATTGTCAAATTCTGTGTATCATGGTGCAGAAACAAAGACTGACAATGTTTCAGGGGGGAGGATTGCTCAGTTCCTACAGTTTAAATCAAGTAATGTTTGAAGTGATTTACTGATTAACAACATCATATTGACTAATATTCACCAGGGCACATGCTGCTGAGCAATCATCCCTGAGGCATAGGTGTCCCCACATTGCACCCTTAAGTGTCACCCCACTTGTCATAGTGCAGTGGCTCACAGCACCTGGCAGGAGTCTGCTTGTCCCGGGAACCATGGTGCTGCAGGGAGGTTTCAAGCAGTCTGAATCCAGTGCTGACACTTGTCATTTTTTAATCAGTCCTGAGCCATAATATTTTAATTGAAGCCTTTATCTACATCATCTCATATGCCTCAGACATTAATCAATTTTGGATTCATATCCATCTCTGGCCCTTTCAATCTTTTTATTAGCTAAGCCACAGACAAGCTTATTTGTTAATCACAGCTTTCTGCAGACTCAGAAACTGGATGAAGCTGCACATAATTGACTGCAATGAAACTCGACTGATATTGCAATTAATATGTCATGGGTTTGTTCTAACTGCGAGATGGCATTCTAGAAGTACTAGATTGCAATGTCAAGTAACATATAGAACTGTTTGGGTTTTACTCAAAGCCTTGTGGTTCTGAAAATCATTAGATGTTTCTCATTTGATATTCTCTTAGCATAACCTCCACAAATCTAAATTATGTTTAGTATATAAATAAATCATAGGACACTACTAGGAAGTAATTCATGGGCTACTGGTATTTCAGGGTTTTTTGCCAGTAATACTTAAGAAATGAATTATCTCCAGAATGTCAAAACAGTCAAGCTTTTGTTGTCTGTTGTTTCAGTTGCAGAACTAAGATTTCTTTGGTTCTGCTGTTTGACTCGATTTTGTGGTGTGCATTTGTAGCCTGATTTAAATTCTTGATTGCATAGATACAATGGATCCGCCTCTGGAAGAGGATGAAAGAATTCAAATCAATATGGGAAAAAAATCGGTTGGGAGGAAGGGAAATGGATCCTTCTGCTCACAAAATGATGGCAAACATTCTAATTGGAGAATCAAACAATTTGCAAAGTTCAAAGTAATTGTCAATCATGAGACCACACCTCGAGTACTGTGTCCAGTTTTGCTCATCAGAGTATAGGAGGGACATTGAGGTGCTGGAGCAGGTGCAGAGAAGGGCGACGAGGCTGGGGAGAGGTCTGGAAAACATGACCTATGAGGAGCGGCTGAGAGAGCTGGGGTTGTTTAGTCTGGAGAAGAGGAGGCTGAGAGGGGACCTTATTGCCCTAAAAGGGCAACTCCCTAAAAGGAGGTTGTAATGAGGCTGGAGCTGGACTCTTCTCCCAAATTACTAATGATAGGACAAGAGGAAATGGCCTCAAGTTGCATCAGGGGAGGTTTAGGTTGGATGTTTGGAGGAAGTTCTTTACTGAGCAGGTGGTCAGGCACTGGAACAGGCTGCCCAGGGAGGTGGTGGAGTCACCATCCCTGGAGCTGTTTAAAAAAAGAGTGGATGTGGCACTTAAGGCTATGCTCTAGTGATGAAGGATGCTGGGATGAAGGTTGGACTGAATGATCCTGTGGTCCTTTCCAAACATAGTGATTCATAGTGATTAGATGTTGTGCTGAGGGATTTGGTTTAGTCAAGGACCCGTCAGTGTGAAACTAATGATTGGACTCGATGAGCTTGAAGGTCTTTTCCAATCTAAGAAATTCTGTGATTCTGTGAATACAAATTCTTAGGGGATTGTTGAGCATACATATTACAACTTTAATGTCTGGATGCCAGGATTTAAAACTCTTTAGTGTGTTTCTGTTGTGTGCATACCTTTAATAATGGGTGGCATTTGTCTTTTGAAGAAAGAAAAGCAGAGACAAAGAACATACTGTTGAAAAATTTTCTCTCAACTTTCCCTAAGTAAATTACAAGAATATATCAAATTCAGAGAACTAAGATTTTCCCCTACAAATATACCCAGAACAAAAAAATGTTTGCTTGAATCAGGGTCAGATAGTGTGTATTGATCAAACTAATGATGAAACATTGCCTGCAGTTCACACAGGTCTGTAAAAAAATAATAAAAATGATTTTAAAAAAATGTAAATATCACTTAACTAGACTTAATTATGATTTCTTAAATAATTACACAAAATAACTACAGGTAAGCTTCAATCCTCCTAAATAAGCTGTGCTGGAGTTTAGCTACCTCAAATCCACACAGTAACATCACAAGACTGCCTATCCTACTAGGAACAGTTCTAAACTTATTGATTTCTTTCCCTATAGCCTGAAAATCCTCTGCCTTAAAATCTTCCAGACATGTGCAAATACCTACACAGACAATTTGCTGATGTTTAGATTTGCTTCCAGAATTTTCTGCTCTGCTGTTTCAGAGGACACAGGGCTCCCTAGGTCCTATGCCTCATCTGACAAAGACATGCCAGATGTCTCAGGTAAGCTGCAGCATCTAAGGAAGAGGTAGTTATCAGTACATAGGAATTTCAGGTGCTTCATTTATTTTGTGTTGCACAGAGCTGAATTCTCTACACTAAGTGTATAAGGATTTTAGGGAACTGTATTATTTCCACAAAGCCTGGTATTTATATACATATCTGGCTGAAATGATACCCGAGATGATGATTCTGAAGGTTGGTTACAAGCAATGGTTTCCTCCCTAGCAATTTTTTTTTCCCTTCCTAAAGAATTTTCTTACTTGAAACACTAAATTAAGAGATCAGAATATTGTACATAGAAAGCAGGCAGTAATATATATTGTAATTCATAGCACAAAATGCCATAAACATCGAGGCATTTTCTCTGAGTGCTTCAGATATACTTCAGTTTTGAATAAATACCAGTTGTCTTTGTGATAATAGCCATGCAATACAGTGTATGTTGTACCAGTACTGATGGGATTTCTGTAAGGAGTAATATAGGAGAAAAACAAACAAAGCAGCAGATGTACAAATCACAAAAAAAACAAGGATCTTTTTCCTTCATTAACATGGAAATATTTTCATGCAATATGAAACAAAACAGGTATTCTTGTGTGGGGTCTCAAATAAATTAGAAAAACACTATGCTGAGCTTATTTGTGTTGGAAATGTCATCGCACAATCATAGAATCAACCAGGTTGGAAGAGACTTCCAAGATCATTCAGTCCAACCTAGCACGCAGCCCTAGCCAATCAACTAGACTAAGTGCCCCATCCAATCTTTTCTTGAACATTTCCAGAGATGGTGACTCCACCACCTCCCTGGGCAGCCCATTCCAATGCCAATCACTCTCTCTGGGAAGAACTTCCTCCTAACATCCAGCCTGTACTTTCCCCGGCACAACTTGAGACTGCGTCCCCTTGTTCTGTTGCTGGTTGCCTGGCAGAAGAGACCAACCCCCACTTGGCTACAACCTCCCTTCAGGTAGTTGTAGATAGCAATGAGGTCACCCCTGAGCCTCCTCCTCTCCAGGCATGATGAACCACTTGGGGGTTATGTTTTAATGAGACCTTGATGTTTAAAAGAGGTAAAAGGAGACATACTATGTAAACATACATACTTATGTAAAAGTGCTCTCAATTTTATTTCCTAGTAAATGAGTGGAGAAATCCTCCTGTGTTCCTCTGTGATCTGTGTTAGATAGCAATGTCCTGCTCTGGCAGGGGGGTTGGACTCGATAATCTCCTTAGGTCCCCTCCAACCCCTAACATCCTGTGAGCCTGTAAAATGAGGGAACAAGGATTATTGGGTTTTAGGGTTTTAGAATGGCCAAATTGAGTCTCAGATACCGAGGCAAAGTGAAGGACAAATCCTCAATGTCTTTTCTCACCATTCTGAATTTCAAGGGGAGGAATGACAATTTGCACCAGCTGCTGAATTGCCCTGTGAGTCCAGCTAGGGCACAGAGAAGGAAAAAAAAAAAGACACTGTAAAAGGAGAGTGCTGCCACAGCACTGCAATGCAGACTGCTTTAGAGAAAATCAATCATAAGCCAACGTGATGGATGGCTGGGATTTGATAGAGAAGCAGAGCTCCGCCGCATGTCTCACTTTTGCTGACTTAGTCGCAATATATATAATGAACACCCGCATGATTTTATTAATTTTTAAGAGCTAGACAGTGTTGTTAAAACAGCCATAAAAAGATATGCATTGTAAGTCACATCAGGCTCTGAGTGGCCACAGGAATCGCTACGACTCGGAGACCAAGACTTTAAAATTCAAAACGTTATTTCACATACAAATAAGCCCCATATCCATGGAGACTTAGCTTCAGTCTGAGATTAAGAAATTGAAAGAGATAAAAATGATCACATAACAGGGGGCAAAAATAGAACTAGCAAATGTTATTTCACTGATCAGTTTATGAGCTAAAAATTAGTCATTTTTCCTTTTGCTACTCAGAGAAAAGTAAACAGACTGTAATCTGCAACTTAATATATCAAAAAATGCTATTTTTTCTTAATGCTTCATGTTAAAATGTTTCTTATGTAGTGGAAGGGACATCTACATGACAAAAAGACTATGAAAATGTACTTGTGTATCTACAGTATCACAGTATCACCAAGGTTGGAAGAGACCTCATAGATAGAATCATAGAATGGTTTAGGTTGGAAGGGACCTCAAGGATCATCCAGCTCCACCCCCCTGCCATAGGCAGGGACACCTCCCACTAGAGCAGGCTGCTCAAGGCCTCATCCAGCCTGGCCTTAAACGCCTCCAGGGAGGAAGCATCCACAACCTCCCTGGGCAACCCATTCCAGTGTCTTACCACCCTCACTGTAAAGAACTTCTTACTAATATCCAGTCTAAATCTCCCCTCTTCCACCTTAAACCCATTCCCCCTCGTCCTGGCATTACTAGACTGTGTAAATAGTCCCTCCCTAGCCTTCCTGTAGGCTCCCTTCAGATCATGAAGTCCAACCTGTTACCACAGAGCTCAAGACTAGACCATGGCACCAAGTGCCACGTCCAATCCTGCCTTGAACAGCTCCAGGGACAGCGACTCCACCACCTCCCTGGGCAGCCCATTCCAGTAGCCAATCACTCTCTCAGTGAAGAATACATTGAACAAAACACCAGAATATCAATGCAAACAAACAGTTTTTAAAGACTGAACAAGGGATGAGATGGAAGGAGGAGAGGCAAGCAAGGAGGGAAAGAAAGGGAAAGGAAAGGATTAAAAATAGATTATCAGTATAATCAGTCAAATAGAAAGTGTCTGCTTTAAAGTGGTAGTGTTTACTGATGGGAAATATATTTTAATGTAACATATGACCAGCTGTGGATGTAATTTAGCATATAAAATAAAGATAATGATATAATCCTGTGTATGATTATATGTATCATTTAGGTGATGTGGTGAGGTATCATTTCAGAGCATGATTTATCTGATCTATAAGACAAGTGCGCTAGAAGACGACTGCCCCTTAACAGTATCTGTTCTGTCCTATGCCTCAGAAGGGAGCCTGGGGCACTAGGTAAAGTTTCATTGAAACAATACATGTAGGGATAAATAAACCTTTGTTGCCTTAGTTTGTAAAAAGAGAACTCATATAATTAATATCACCTTCTAGTCTGCAAAACTTTCATTACTCATTAATTAGCTTTCACTTCTAAGCACAACTTATAAATAGAGGAAAATAAGCACATATGTAGGCAATCCAGCAACGATGCCAAAAGTGCTAAATAATTAACCTTAAGTTAGAGTGAAGCTTTCCTAAAAGTTAATGAGGTGGTTGTTAGATTAATTAGGGCTCAAGCAGGAACTTGTACCTTAGATTACATTAAAATACTGCATGACAAATGGCACACCACATGGTCTTTTAATGCACTATTAAATTGTAACTGTCCCTGGTAAAAGAAATATATACAAAGACTCTCAGGAAAATTTAATGCAATCTATCATTTTTGTATTCATAATAGTTACCTGCCAGCACAGAAGTATGTCATGAGAAATACTTGAATTTACGGTGTAGCTTTTCAGTTGTCACAGCTACTACACAGCAATGAATTTTCTAGAAGGATTACATTTAATTACATCAAATGAAACAAACATACACACTGACTAAATGAACCTAATATTGATGTGCCTAGTGAATATTTTGCATTAATTTAAACTTAAAAGATGAAACTGTTAAAAATGTCATATTAGACATTTATGAGCATAGTAGTGTCATGATGTATATAACATGGTATGACACCAGATGATCACTTTCTTGATTCTAAGACTGGTCCATCAGTGAGTAAGCATAACTAGATAATCCACTCACTCAAAGTCCCAGTGCTTGTTTCCCATTAACAAAAATGTTCTACCAACATGCTTATGCATTCTTCGAGCTATCTAAGAAATATGGGACAGTCACTGTATTTTTACCTTATCTAATTATTTTAAGAAGGAGAAAAGCTGCTACAGCCTTTTGAAGAATGAAAAGCACAAAGTGGATATATCTTTTGTCTGAGGAAACTAAGGGCGAGAGGGAATATAATTGTTGGTTGTAAATAAACCAGTGGTAAACCTAAGGGAAGAAAAAGAGTTATTTAGCTAACAGACAGTGTTGGCACAGGAATAGATGGGTATAAAATAACCATGAGTAATCAATGTAGGCTTGACAGAGGAAGTATGTTTGTGAGCTGTAGAATGAATCCTAGAGAAACTGTTTTACAGGACTAGTAAAGATAAAAACAAATCAAGAGAGAAGTACACTCCTCTAGAAAGAAAGAAAAGAAACAAAAAAGAGAGAAGGGAAAAGAAAAATAAAAAAGAAAAAGAGAAAAGAAGGAAAAGAAAGAGAAAAAGGAAGAAAAAGAAAAAGAAAAAGAAAAAGAAAAAGAAAAAGAAAAAGAAAAAGAAAAAAGAAAAAGGAAAAGAAAAAGAAAAAGAACAAAAGAAAAAGAAAAAGAAAAAGAAAAAGAAAAAGCAAAAAGGAAAAGAAAGAGAAAAAGAAAAAGGAAAAGAAAGAGAAAAAGAAAGGAAAAGGAAAAGAAAGGGAAAAAGAAAGAAAAAGGGAAAAAGAAAAAAGAAGAAAAAGAACAAAAAAGTAGGAAAAAAAAAAGCCTATCTACCATGAAGGCAGAAATGGATTAGCTTACAAATTGCATTTGTTGAAATTAACTGTGATGAGAATAAGAAGGGACCCATGATCCACAAGGTCACATTACCCACATGGACGTGAGGAAGAGGTTCTTCAGCATGAGCATGGTGAGAGTTTGGACTGAGTTGCCCATGGAGGTGGTTCAGGCTCCATCCCTGGAGGTGTTTAAGGCCAGGATGGATGAGGCTGTGGCCAACCTAATCTAGGGTAGGGTGTCCGTGCCCACGGCAGGGGGGTTGGAACTAGATGATCCTTGTGCTCCCTTCCAACCCTGACTGATTCTATGATTCTATGAAGTACTAGGAACACACAGCAGATGACTTTGTTTTTGGTCTATAGCTCAGTGAATTCTGAATTATTAGGCAAACATTTAATATATTCACAAACAAATTTGAAGGACAACAAACTGGAGGCAGAGTATTCCCCAGTTCCATTTAATCTCCTTCTCCCTGTAACTTTGTGGTATTTCAATGAATCCTCAGATCTTGACACCATTTCTGTTTTTCACCTCTCTCTCCCAGATGTGATGGAGAATCAAAGGAAAAGGAACTGTTTGCAAAGAGGTAAGGAACTCATTAAATTATGTAGAGGCAACGAAATGCTAAGTGGCTACTTGCTGCTTACTCTGAAGTTGAGGTAATACTTATGAAGACCTCATTGGCAGTGAAGAAGCTAAGATGTGCTGTGTGGGGATATTAAGAAAGTGGCTTGATTTGTAGTTTCCTTTTAGAAAAAAAAGAGATTTAAGAGTATCTACAAGAGCTAAAATCACAACTTTTCCAGTGATAGTTCTTGACTTGAATATATCAATCTGTAGTCTAACCATAGAAAACACTATAAAATGTGAGAGATGCAGTTTTGTCCTATAAACCATACTCTAGGAGTCCAGTAGCACATATCTGCTTCCCATTATTCAGGAACAGGATAGGATAACATCTCAAGTTTTAATAAACCTGCATACATTTTAGTGCTGCTTTTTGATTAGAATCATGTTGGGTTGTGTGGAAAAATAAAAGGACAGACTGCCTCGTTGCAACCAATCTTGCCTTCTAGTTTTAGACAATGCCTTGCCTGTAGAATTGTCATCGTATGAGTATGTCTATATTTTTTTTCCTCCTGCAGTTGTTGTGGTCTCATCGTTTAGGGAAACTTTCAGGATCCTGCTTCTCTTCCAGTTCCTACCAGCAGAGGAGCTGCTACATGTTGTTAGACCATGGCACGAAGTTCCCCATCCAGTCTTTTCTTGAACACCTCCAGGGACAGTGACTCCATCACCTCCTTGGGCAGCCCATTCCAATGGCAATCACTCTCTATGTAAAGAACTTCCTCCTAACATCCAGCCTGTACTTCCCCTGGCACAACTTGAGACTGTGTCCCCTTGTTCTGTTGCTGGTTGCCTGGCAGAAGAGACCAACCCCCACTTGGCTACAACCTCCCTTCAGGTAGTTGTAGACAGCAAAGAGGTCACCCCTGCATGTTCAAAAATGCTGCTTAAAAGAGAGGGGGGTTGGCCATGATCATGTACGAGCAAAACAACAAAAATCTGGTCCAGGGTAGTGAAATCTGCCCCTTTTCATTCAGGTGGAGCATGTTTTTTTTAAAAAAGATAGATTGTGAGGGAAAAGATGTTTGCTTACTCAGTGGAATGTTGGTACTAATTTAATTTTCATTTTGATTGATCATTCAAAGAAAAAAATTATTTAGGTAGCCATCTAGGTCTGATTGAAAACCACAATTTCTTTCAAAATTTTAATAAATGACATCAGGAAACACTTAGAGGTATAACCTCTTAATTCTCATTTGATTAAAAAAGTATAGTAATTAAAAAAAAAAAACAAACAGATATTTGCATACACAGAAATACATGCAGAAGTAGATAATTTTACTACTCTTCTTGGGGCTACTGACAACATTTGAGCAGCACTTTTCATAGAATCATAGAATCAACCAGGTTGGAAGAGACCTCCAAGATCATCCAGTCCAGCCTAGCACCCAGCCCTATCCAGTCAACTAAACCATGGCACTAAGTGCCCCATCCAGTCTTTTCTTGAACACCTCCAGGGATGGCAACTCCACCACCTCCCTGGGCAGCCCATTCCAATGGCAAATCGCTCTCTCTGTGAAGAGCTTCCTCCTAACATCCAGCCTTTCTATGCAAGTAATTCTACAAGTGACATATTACTGCAGTTGGTTGCAGCTCTCTATAGAAGGATTTAGAAACTTTTTGGACAAAGAATGTTCTAATAAGACAAATTATTACTTTTTAAAGTCAGATTCCAATCTGTCTGCAATTTTTGTGGCCATGCTGAAGTAGTTATACAATATTTTTGCCCAACAGAAGTTTCTGGATTTCACTAGTCTTCAGTATGATAATGGACCGGGTAAGGAGGTACAAATAGGGAAGAAACACTTTTGTGCTACATAAGATATTTATATTTGTGTCACAAATATATAATCTGTCAAACGCATTGCTTTTGCAGAAGATATTGCCTTATAGATGGTACTTCAGCAAGACAGCAAGCATTCAGTCAAAAAAACCTGCTCAGATAAATCACTAAGAGATAGAGGCTTTTCTTTGTCTAGTCAAAACCAATTTATTAGTTGTGGAGGATTGTTCCACAAGCCCAGAAATGCCTTTTATTTATTTATTTATTTATTTATTTATGTGACCCATCTCAATATTCCTTGTACTTCTTGTAGGAGATGGTGCACTGTTCAAATTTGCTAACTGAGTCTTGGAAGTCTGTCAGAATTACAGATTACAGTATTAAACTAGCTTTGTTAATTTTCTTTTTACATGTAATATGCCACACACAATCCTTTGATTTCTTTCCTGCATACAGATTGAAATAGTTTAGATTATTGTTACTATTTTAACATTCAGAATGCTGTTTAAAGACACTAATGTAATTTGTATTGTGCTGTGTCACCTTTTCCCATCTTTTATTCAGTGACTGGTATGGCAGTAATATAAAACCACTCAATGGTTTTGAGATTTCCTCATCCCAAAATTTATGGTGGAGTTCTGTCATTTGTACTATCTTTTTTTTCCTTCTGGTCTTTTGATGTTTTCATTCCTGCTTGCAGAATAGACCATTTTGAACTGAAAGAGAAGAAAATCAGCCTTCCTACTTATTCCTTAAGCAGTGAACAGCCACAACTGATGTCCAGGATATAAGAATTATAGGAGCAATGTTCCTGGGGTAAGTTGAAAACCAAAGACTTCCATTTCCTGAGTGAATGTCCTCATCGACAAACAAATATTTTTCTATCCTTTGCAATTTGGGAATACTTAAATCATTCTCATGGAAGTTCAAACTCTTGAATTTTAGCTACTGACAGTAGCATTGCTTTTCTTAATAATTTCTTTTCAGACTGTTTAGGAGTCATTACATGCCTGCAGCAGTTTCTGGACCATACATTTAAGTCACTGGACAAAATTATTATGCACTGTCACTTAAGTTTTTTACAGGAGTGATTTTCTGTCAGTAGAAAATCCATCTGAGGGTCTGCAACAATTAGATCCAATGAGAACAGATGAAACTTAAATCCAGGAGCATTGGAAAGTATTCTATTCTTTAAGCTTCCTGCAGCCAATTACTTAACAACTCATTGTCTGCTGTAGGGCAGAAAATTGTTTACACTCTGAAAGGTTTCTTTCTACCTACTCTCAGAGGTATCCTACTCTTTTATTGAAGTCCATATGGGAAACCTAGGAATTTTCCTTGGAAAGTCTGATCTCCCTATTATTGAAGCTGTTTCAGCATCTAGTGGAGATTCATGCCATAGATATGGTTGTTTAAAGCATGACACAGTCATAATAAGATATTATGTGTCTATTTTTTGGGTAGTAAGGAGTGAATACAATTAAAACAGAACTAGAGGATTTCCTTATGTAAAAAACAAATAGTGAACAAGTGAACAATAGCACAAAGAAAATAGGCTATAATAACAGCTATCCTGGAAAACAGAAAAGCCATTGAAACATTTGAAAAACAAATCGTTTTCATCAGGATTAAGCAATGAAAAACTTGATCAACACTGTTTCCATCCTGTCCTTCCGATGGAGACATCACTAATAAAGTCACAGGCAGAAAAAAGGAATCTTGATTCAGACTGGCACTAATTTATTAACTGAAGCAGAACAAGAGGACATTATCTATCCCAGTAATCTTTATTTGGTCCAAGGTCTGAAATGTGAGGTATTTGTCCTGACAGAAAGGAAATAATAATGTATTTTTTATAATGGTCACCATAACAAATTGATTTGGATGAAATGTAATATTGTGGAGATAGAGGTTATCATTTGTCCATTCTGAGAACTGCAGACAGAAAAGCAGTTCTTCAAATTGTCGGACACAGTCTCTTAATTCCTGACCTCACTACCGCTAGATACGTTATATGACCTTGATCAAAGCCTCTTCATGCTTAATTCTCTCCATCTGCATCTTCATTTCACAGAGATACTTGAACAATTGCTGTCAATAATGTTAGCAAGATAGTGTGCCCAGGTGNNNGGTTGTAGCCAGGAGGAGGTTGCTCTCTTCTCTCAGGCAGGCAGCACCAGAACAAGAGGGCACAGCCCCAAGCTACATCAGGGGAAATTTAGGCTTGAGGTGAGGAGAAAGTTCTTCACTGAGAGAGTCATTGGCTACTGGAATGGGCTGCCCAGGGAGGTGGTGGAGTCGCCGCCCCTGGAGCTGTTCAAGGCAGGATTGGACGTGGCACTTGGTGCCATGGTCTAGCCTTGAGCTCTGTGGTAATGGCTTGGACTTGATGATCTGTGAGGTCTCTTCCAACCTTGGTGATACTGTGATACTGTGTGATACTGTGATTCTTAGTGGGAGTTTGCTGGCAGGTTTGTTTTTCTCAACTTCTGACTTATTGCACACCTTTTTACTTTGGATTTAGTTCTCTATATTTGCTGACAGGTTATTATAACATTTAATTAAATGGTTAATTAACTTTACTAATATAATATTAATGTTAGTTTGAAGTCTACTTAGCAACTTCATAGTCAATATTAATTGTTAAACATTTGAACCTATCTAGAACTGATCATTTGCCTGAGATTTCAAGCTTTTAAATGTTTTAGTAGATGTTTTGCAGCTTCTAAGTGTTCATTTCAGTGTGGGAAAATTTTTCTGTAGGAGGTTAGAAATAATTTTGAAGTTCAGAAGTTCTACACCATCATAGAAGATTTTATTTACATATTTCAGTGACATATTAGACAGAACCTATGGATCTCTGAATTTACACGGACAGACTGCTTTGTTTTTAACTGGGGAGTGAGTACACATGGCTAGCCAAAGGATAATTAATGGATTTTTTGTCCCTGCTCTAATAGTTCTAATGAACCCCTTGGTAGTATGTCTTAAAAGCAGTGACTTGCCAACACCTCGGAATCTAAAACAGAACAAAAATTATTGCTACACTTCTAAGGTGACAGCAAAATTGTTCAGCTCCAAATGGAAGTTGTAGAGCATAGGACATAGGATACTAAATCATCTAGCAGCACAGAGAATTTCAGGCACATGATTGATGCCAGATTTCTACTGGGGGATCAAAATCCATCAACAAAAGTAGCTATTGCCATTAATCATGTGTCCAAAGTGTTTGGTATTTCTGTGACTTAACAACATGTAGCAGCTCCTCTGCTGGTAGCAACTGGAAGGGAAGCAGGATCCTGAAAGTTTCCCTAAACGA
>WAAF01000285.1:0-35405 GCA_013400475.1 Tricholaema leucomelas | reverse complement strand
GGACTAGGTCCAGCACTGATCCTTGGGGAACGCCACTCGGGACAGCTCCCAACTGGATGTGGCACCATTCACCACCACTCTCTGGGCCTGGCCTTCCAGCCAGTTCTTGACCCATATCAGAGTCAATCTGTCCAAGACACAAGCTGCCAGCTGTGCCAGGAGCTTCTTGTGGCAGATGCTGTCAAAGGCTTTGCTGAAGTACAGGTAGACTACATCCACAGCCTGCCCCACATTCACCAGGCGGGTAACCTGATCATAGAAGTTGTCACACTGAATAGTTTACCCCAGTCCAGCTCCAAATCATTCATAATTCAGCAAATTTTCTCAAAGCTACCCTCTTCTGTAGTTGTTCCTCTGATGCCTTTCAGTGCAGCGCACTCCTCTGTGACTTCGAATTTTCATTCATGGGACAAATGATTCTTTCGAAGTTGTGCAGGATCACAAACACCAATGCTGTCACCGAGCGCAAACGAGAAATAGGAGGAGGAGGATGGGGGGGCGGTGGCAGTGCGGTTTGTAGCCCAGAGGAGCCCCAAAGTGGGGACAGGTTGAGGATGAGGCACTGGTTCCAGCCCAGTCCCAGCAGGTACTTGGGGGCTGCGGAGGCCAGCGCACAGATTAAGTGGCAGGAAGTCATCCGTGGCTGCTTGGTTTCCCACCCAACCCCAGCGGGGCTGTCCTGTAAATACCGGCGGGCCGGACTGAGGACCCTGGGGGGCTGTATCCGGCCCACGGGCCGTAGTTTGAGGACCCCTGCTCTAGATTGTCTCAGAGCCTTCAAATTAGCATACCATTATCAGATCCACATGGTCTTTTTACCTACACACACATTCCCTATGCTGCAGTGAGGCTTATCAAGGTGGCAAGAAAGCTAGGACAGCAGTTGTCCCCCTCAAGCTAGAAAGAGACAGGAGTGGGAGAAGATGTGAGAAGAATGCAGCACTGCCTAGTGGTCAGTCTCTGAAGGCATGAAGCAAGGGAGAGGAAGTATGGGAAAAGAGGCAGAAGAGGTCAAGCACAAAATAGGTACATTTAAAGTGAAGGGGTTGTGGAAAGAGCAGATGGCAAACCTGGAGTCAGATCTTCACAGTGCTCTTACAATACATTGAGCAATAGCAGAAAGAGTCCGAGTGTGAAGTAGTGGTTGGTTTGGATGGTTTTGCTTTTGATTTGTTTCTGCCAGTTTTACTAGGCTCAGATTAACACTTTTCAGTATTTGATATGCAGCATTGTATTTCTTCACTTCCCCTGTATTTCTAAGTTACTATGCAAATGAATACATGACTTCAGACTCATACTCTTGCTAGAGACATTAGATATAAATAAGACACCCTGAAATCTACAATTCCTCACACGACCTCTATAAAGCTTGTGAGAAGACCTCCTGACTGGAAGAAAGGAAAATATTGAGTGTGACAGAAGAAAATACTCCAAAGAGCAGTAATTTGTGTTACTTACCATGCTTGTTCTTCTAGCAAAACACACTACTTCCCTATTCACACTAAAATAATCTGGATGTAGGAAAAGCTGCCAGCTTTTTATGATCAATTGATTCTAAAAGTACCCTTTGTATAACATATTCAGATTTCCTCTCCACTACAACAGATTATAGGTCCAGCTTTAATTTTATTCATAAACTCCCATTTCAGTTGTACATTCTAGAATCATAGAAGAGACCGTCAAGATCATCCAATCCAACCTAGCACCCAGCCCCTGTCCAGTCAACCAGACCATGGCACTGAGTGCCTCAGCCAGTCTCTTCTTGAACCTCTCCAGGGATGGCGACTCTACCACCTCCCTGGGCAGCCCATTCCAATGCCAATCACTCTCTCTGCCAACAACTTCCTCCTAACATCCAGCCTAGACTTCCCCCAGCACAACTTGAGACTGCATCTCCTTGTTCTCTTGCTGGTTGCCTGGCAGAAGAGACCAACCCCACCTGGCTACAGTCTCCCTTCAAGTAGCTGTAGACAGCAATGAGGTCTGCCCTGAAACTCTTCTTCTCCAGGTTGCACATCCCCCAGCTCCCTCATCCTCTCCTCCTAGTACTGCTGGTCTCTGGTGGTCCAGTGGTTAAGATGCCTGCTTTTCACCCAAGTGACCCTGGTGCTATTCCAAGTCAGAGAATACCACTCAAGAGAGCCAAGAAGTTTTTCAAGAGCAGACTGTCAGAACTCTGTTGCCAGATGAGTGAAACCCAAAACAAAACCAGAAATACAGAACTTACATTGTGCTTATTTCTGCTTTTGTTTGATGATGACACTACAGGGAATGAAAGGATCCAACACTGAAATTCAACAAGCTTCTTCTCCTTGCAAATATATCTGTTTAAACAAAATCTTCCTTCTCAAGAACTTCCATACCCTAGCCTGTACAATGAAACAAAATGCTCATTTGTTTCAGCTAAAAAAAAATATCACTGTCCTGGCCAAGAACAAAACGTTTAGGACACATCAAAACAGCATGGGATAAGGAGGAACCCCTTCTACATCAGACATCTTCAGCCAAACCCCTTAAAGTGCTCCTGTTGGAACAACAGTACTAACAATAACAAATTGAAATAAATATGCCTTGAAGAACATGTAGTCAGCAAATAAGCCGAGCAAATCAGTGAGCAGTATGCCCTGAATAGCTGAAACTGATTAAAAATTACATTATCATGGCAATAAAGAACTGATTTGGTTAATTCTTACTACAGTTCTCTGTAATTTACTCCATTTAATAGGGGAAGGTTTCTCAAAGCCCTAAAAGTTTCCTCTTGATTGTCTATGAGGAGTGGATGAGGGAGCTGGGAGTGTTTAGTCTGGAGGAGGCTTAGAGAGGACCTTACTGCCCTCTACAACTACCTAAAAGGAGGTTGTAGTGAGGCTGCAGCTGGTCTCTTCTACCAATTACTAATGCTAGGACAAGAGGAAATGGCCTCAAGTTGCATCAGGGGAGGTTTAGGTTGGATGCTGGGAGGAAGTTCTTTCCTGAGCAGGTGGTCAGGCACTGAAACAAGCTGCGCAGGGGCGGGGTGGAGTCGCCATCCCTGGAGGTGTTTAAAAACAGTGGATGTGGTGCTTTGGACTCTGGACTAGTGATGAAGGCTGCTGGGATGAAGGTTGGACTGGATGATCCTGGTGGTCCTTTGCAACCATAGTGATTCCTAGTGATGAGATGTTGTGCTGAGGGATTTGGTTTAGTCAAGGACTTGTCAATGTGAAACCAATGATTGGACTCAATGATCTTGAAGGGCTTTTCCAATCTAAAAACTTCGGTGATTACACTGCCAAATCTTTAGTCCCACTCAAAACAAGGAAGGCTGCTAGTCAGCCTAAAGCATCTCCAAATACGCAAACCATTTACATCAGTAAGTGCTTTCCAGATGCCTCTAAAACCAAGAAACAAGACCCTTTACTTCAAGAATCCATTACTCTCTTTAAAGAATTAATGCCAAAAACTTAAACCGTTTTACCCATTTGCTGGCAGTTTTTTCTACCCTGTGACAATACTACAAGACTAGAAAAGTTGATTCCCTGCACACAAGCACTGCACTAGCTTCTGAATCACTAATAGTTCAGACAAACTTTTTACTTCAAGCAACTACTGAAATGCTTATCCAGTTTCAACTATACAACAGGAGATGCTATCTGCAGCCACAACACTAGAAGATATTTGTGGGCTGTGCTTATTGCTGATCTAAGACTCTCAGATGGAGAACTCTATCATAGCTAAGAAATGAGTAGCTTCTCCATCTCCCCAATGCACAAATTACATTTCCATTGTCTAGTAAAATTCAGTAGACCTGCTGCTGTTGCTACTGAATAGTCCCTCCTCTCTTTGGAATTAGGAAGGGATTTCACACAGATTTAATATTCTGTTTGCCTGGAACTCAGACTCAGATGTATCCCCACGTGCCTTCATCTAGCATGCAACTGAAGGTTCTATGTGACAACACTTACAGGGCAAACCATATGCCTGAACTAGAGTTACTCATCCAGTAAAATTCATTCCCCTCCCCAAGTAACTTCTGATTTGTAATAAATCTTCAAATTCCAAATCATAGCAATTTTAAGATGCAAGTCTTGTGGTTTAAATTTCTTCACCTAAACTAATCCGGTCAGTATCTTCTGCTTTTGCCTCCCAAAACACATGTAATTTCTACCTACAGAACACTCAGAATCATAGAATCAGTCAGAGTTGGAAAGGACCACAAGGATCATCTAGTTCCAACCCCCCTGCCATGGGCAAGGACACCCTACCCTAGATCAGGCTGGCCAGAACCTCATCCAGCCTGGCCTTAAACACCTCCAGGCATAGGGCCTCCCTGGGCAACCCATTCCAGCCTCTGACCACTCTCATGCTCAACAACTTCCTCCTCACATCCAGTCTCAATCAACCCACCTCCAGCTTTGCTCCATTCCCCCCAGTCCTGTCACTCCCTCAGAGCATAAAAAGTCCCTTCCCATCCTTCTTGTGGGCCCCCTTCAGATCCTGGAAGGCCACAAGAAGGTCACCTGGAAGCCTCCTCTTCTCCAGACTCAACAGCCCCAACTCTTTCAGTCTGTCCTCATAGCAGAGTTGCTGCAGCCCTCTGAGCATCCTCATGGCCCTGGACTGGACATGCTCCAGCATCTCCACATCCCTCTTTAATAGAGGCTCCAGAACTGGATGCAGTACTCCAGGTGGGGTCTCACCTGAGTGGAGTAGAGGGAGAGAATCACCTCCCTTGCCCTGCTGGCCACACTTGTGGTACAACCCAGGATCTGTTTGGCCCTCCAGGCTGCAAGTGCACACTTCCTGGCTTCTCACTTGGGCAGAGGTCTCTTCTGTACCCTCTAGGAGGCCCTCACAGACTTTGGTAACAGCAAACAATCTTAAAGACAGAGGAAGACAGATTCCTTATTTACTCTCACACTAACAGTTTTTGTGCCACCCCTGACTTTCAAAGGAGTACTAATTCACATCACTGTAGATGAGTTACTGGGGACTGCAGGTGGACTGTCACAGAAAACAAAATGAGCTCTGAACCAGCATGATTAAGCTCTGGTCCAGAATGGATTAAATATATTCATCATCAAGCAGATGGTATTCAGTTATTTGGAGGGTCAGCTTAGATCCAGAAATATCAGCCTTTTTAAGTTATGAAATGTCTGCCTGATGTTTACAGGTCACAGAAGATTCCTTTCAATGCCAAACTTTGGTATGAACCCTCTGCTCTTAGACTAAGCACCTAGAGCAAAGACATTACCAGCATGGAAACAAGCCAGGCTAACTAATACAGATTCAACTTCAACTGTGTTGGATCACAGTTTCAAACTGACACAATATCCTGGAATTCTCAACAAACAGAGGCTTTTTTAAAAAGCAAATAAAATTCTAATATATACAAAACGGCCTCTGTTGAGTAAACATCATACCATTCCCACCCAGACCCTGTTTTTCTAGGGGTTACTTCATTCCCTTCCAAGCCTTCACAGAGGGTCACTGTGGCACATTCTCATCTCACAGCCAGACTGCTACAATGGAGACATACAGGCCAAGGCAGACATACACACAAAAACCACCCCACCAAACAGTAAAACTCAAACAACTCACATCAACAAACGAGCAATATCAAGAATAACATGCACTGAATATTATTAATCTAAACTGTCTACCAAAATCCATTTGATTCTACAGGCATTTGACCATCTAAGGCAATAAAACAAAAGAAGGTACTCTGAGTTGATTCCAGTATTTCCTGACACAACCCACATATTTCTCCTCTCTTTCTGTGAAGCCACTAGCTGTGATTATACTTCACAGCATCTTCAGCTTTGGATAGACTTCTATAAGATTGAAAGAGTTGGGGCTGTTCAGTCTGGAGAAGAGGAGGCTCCCAGGCGACCTTCTTCTGCCCTTTCAGGATCTGAAGGGGGCCTACAAAACAGCTGGGTTGGGACTTTTTAGGCTCTGAGGGAGTGACAGGACTGGGGGGAATGGAGCAAAGCTGGAGGTGGGGAGGTTCAGGCTGGACATGAGGAAGAAGTTGTTGAGCATGAGAGTGATGAGAGGCTGGAATGGGTTGCCCAGGGAGGTGGTTGAGGCCCCATGCCTGGAGGTATTTAAGGCCAGGCTGCAGGAGGCTGTGGGCAGCCTGCTCTAGGGTAGAGTGTCCCTGCCCATGGCAGGGCAGTTACAAATAGATTAGCCTTGTGGTCCCTTCCAACTCTGACTGATTCTATGATAGGATGGAACTTAGGTGCTCCCTGCTCCTAGTAGCTTGTCTGTACTATAGTGCAACTACCACATGCTTAACAATCCACAAGCTAATAACCCTTCCAGTCAAAATCCTCCTGGAAAGCACTCGTAAGTGCTTCAATAATACTACTAGTGCTGGCTTGAGGCTAATTGGAATATTTTAAAGAGAAAAATTAGATCATTGGTTGTTAAAAGGAAATAATGATGAAGTCTCTATCATTCACTAGTTTGCTGAAAGAGATAATAATTTGTCCCACTTCACTCTGGGACACTTTCCTTTTGTTTCTCCTTCCTGCTCTAATCTCTCAAATAACAAACCAGCTTTGCTGTCGGGTTGTTTTGGTTTCTGCCTGGGGAAAGGAGAGAGAAAGAGAGAGACAGTAGCTTTGAGTCCCTTCTGGCCAGTTTGCTGTGTCCAAGAGGGAGTCTGGATTTCTGTAATATTTCTAATTTATATGTAAGTGTACATACTTGTAAATACATTGTGTGTGTGCATATATATGCTTGTCTGTTTTTCTTTTTTGTAAATACAGCTTTATCTTACTTCCAAGCAGTCTGAGCTGGTCCAGTAAATTTCCATAGCATGTGGGGTAAAGTTCCTAATCCATCACACTACTGATTTGCTCCTGAGTGCAGCTTACAACTAATATCAACAACTTTTATTATGTGACAAAGGAGTTTTGAATCATGAACAAGCTTACTAGAGAAAGGTCCAGTACTAACCAGCCAACAGTCTCCAAGATTTGTTGACACAACCAAAAACAACAGAACTGAGGAGTGGGTTAAGAGACTCTTGCAACAAGGGATAAAATCCACACTCTTTAAACAACATGGCTATTTAGCTAGAAATAAAAGTAACAAAGCTCCTCACCAGCAACCTCCTACCTTTTCCTGGGGTCAAAAAGCCCCAGCTATTTCCTTTCCACTGTTCATCTTAACACCTAGATACTGTCAAGTTAAATTCCACAGCTGACAAGTTCCGTCATGTCCATCCTCAGCTCACAAGCCTGATGTCCATACAGTTCCTGTTGCATCAGTGGGAGCCTTCAGTAACAATCTCAAAAGCCACTACCAAGTTCAGATTTAATAACTTAACATTTTATTCAAGAGACAAAAACACCACTACAAGTATGTAAAATGGCTCAAAAGAACATCTTTAGGAAGACTCACTTCCTCTGTATGAAGTAAACTCATGCAGTCTTTTGTAGTCACTGTTACAGATTTCCATAAAAGGTGAGGAACAAAGTGCATGGCTTAAATTAAATGGTAGTCACCAAGCTAAATAGTCCTTGCTTTTTGGTTGAGACAAATTGTTTAAGAAATTGTTCTAGCACTGGAGGCTCACAGGATGTTAGGGGTTGGAAGGGACCCAAGGACATCATCGAGTCCAAAACCCTGCCACAGCAGGACAATCCCATCTAACACAGATCACAGAGGAACACATCCAGTCAGGCCTTGAAGGGCTCCAGAGAAGGAGACTCCACAACCTCTCTGGGGAGCCTGTGCCAGTGCTCTGCAATCCTTACAGTAAAGAAGTTCCCCCTTGTGTTGAGGCGGAAGCTCTTCTGCTACAACTTACACCCATTGCTGCCTGGGATAGGACAAGGAACAAGTGAACAGAGCCTCTGCCCCGCTCCTTGCCAGCCCTCAGGTGTTTATAAACACTTATCAAATCCCCTCTCGGTCTTCTCCAGACTAAGCAGTCTCAGGTCCCTCAGCCATGCCCTCCAGTCCCCTAATCATCCTCGTAGCCCCCCGCTGGACCCTCTCCAGCAGATCCCTGTCCCTCAAACTGGGGAGCCCAAAACCATTCTATTGTCCATATGCCAAACCATTACCTATGCTTAAATTCCCCTCTCTTATTTTACATGTAACTGAAGAGACAAGGAAAAGATCATTTAACAGTAAGAATTCACCTTTAAATTCAATTAATTATTTATAATTTATAATTTATATTATAGTCAAATTATCAGAAACACTTGAAAGTCTGCAAGGCTCCATTTCTTCTAATACTCCTGAGAATTTGGAGCTGTGTCTCCACTGTTTCATGCTCAGCCAGAACACCTCCCTTCTCCACAGTGTTGGCATGCCTGCACACAAGGAGTATCTTGGAATAGCAACTTCCACATGCATCTGAGCAACCAGCATGTCACCTGTGTATGTCGTTTTGTTTTAGTACAGATCTCACAACTACATTTCAGATTCTGAGTGAACAGAACAAGTGATGTGAATTCACACAGCCTCATCAGTATTTTCATGCTCAACCTCCCACAAAACTGCACATTTACACTACAAAGAGAAAACCCACACCAACTAAATTTTAGGAAGACCAGACATAAAACTTGTACCTTACACCTACTATCTGCAAGAAATACATTCATGTACATGTCTGAATTTCTCTTTTGAAATGTTCTCTCTTCCTCCTGCATTTTTCTCCTTCCCCATGTTCTTGCTAGCTAAACAACATACAACCTACAGTTTCCTAAACCACTGAGCAGCTTCTGTGTTTCCCAGAAGTTACTGGACTCTGAAGTGGAAAAACACACCAAATACTGATAACGTGCTCGCAACAGCACAAGATGCAGAACAGCACCATAGGAATGCCTGGCAGCCATATACATCTCAGGTGATCTGAGGGAAAAGAAGATGTTCCACAGCTTGGAAACAGTGTGTCTTTGAAAAGCTTCAAATCTTCATTTAGCCAAGCTACAGTTACCAAAGATCATACTTCTCCATCAAAATATCCCTATCAACATTAGTAACTATTGTCTTTGAAGCACCTCCACACCTGTTTTCTGCAGCCCATAAACACCAGATGGCTGCCTCAGCTCAACTTGAGCTGTCTGGCAACTCTGACATACCCAACACTTTGATTTCACAGCTAACACTATGATCACAGGCCATGACTGAGCTAATTTAGATAAATTAATGAACTACAATAAGCTCAGTCCATGTTCTTCTCTGGCTATGAACTACCAAAATCTGCTACAGATTTCCCTATATTTCCTTTCCTATCCAAGAGCTGCACAAGAGATGTGTTGGAGCAGCTCTATGAGCACAGACTGAAAGAGTTGGGGCTGTTTAGTCTGGAGAAGAGGAGGCTCCCAGGTGACCTTCTTCTGCCCTTTCAGGATCTGAAGGGGGCCTACAAAAAAGCTGGGGAGGGACTTTTTAGGCTATCAGGGTGTGACAGGACTGGGGGGAATGGAGCAAAGCTGGAGATGGGTAGGTTCAGGCTGGAAGTGAAGAGGAAGTTGTTGATCATGAGAGTGGTGAGAGGCTGGAATGGGTTGCCCAGGGAGGTGGTTGAGGCCTCATCCCCGGAGGTGTTTAAGGCCAGGCTGGATGAGGCTGTGGCAGCCTGGTCTAGGGTAGGTGTTCCTGGGCATGGCAGGGCAGTTGGAACTAGATGATCCTTGTGGTCCCTTCTAACCCTGACTGATTCTATGATTCTAAAAAGCTGCCAGTGTTTGTCAATGACAAGCACTACATATTCCAGCAGGATGAAGCCCAAAGGGTACCATTTGACAAAGGTCAAGACTTTTTGGTTTGTTGTTTTTTAACTATTCCTCAAAATAACCTCATTTTACCTACAAAATATCACACACTAATTCCTAACAACAACAGAAATATTTGTGTGTTTTTTTTTCCCTCGCAGACTGTCCAAACAGTACAACACATAACTGCTACTCTTCTTCACTGATGTTTATCTGGAGCTGCTCAAACTGACATTTAACACACCAGAATTCTTAAAGGAGTAATCATCAGCCTTGTTTTCAATTACATATTACTTCAGTGTACTGGCTGAACTGACCTCAAGTCACATATTTGTACATCTGTATCAATGTTAAAAAGAAACCCACATCAAAGAAACAAACAAAAAAACCCCACCACAACAAACCAAACCCAAACAAAACTAAACAAAATAACCAGGAAAACCTGAGCAACCAAGCAACAACAACAATTTTAAAAGGCCAAACCAGGCCCTTGCCCAGAAGGCAACCATGTCCTGGGTTGCAGCAAAATCAGCGTGACCAGCAGGGTGAGGGAGGTGATTCTTCCTTGCTGCTCTGCTCTCATGAGACCTCACCTGAAGCACTACATCCAGTTTTGGTACTCCCAGAATAAGGACATCAGGCTGCTGGAGGTGGTTCAGAGGAGGGCCACAAAGATGATCAGAGAGCTGCAGAACCTCCCCTATGAGGACAGACTGCAAGAGTTGGGAGTTATTCAGTTTGGAGAAGTCTCTGAGGAGACCTTAGAGTAGCCTTCCAGAACCTGAAAGGGGCTTACAAAAAAGTCAGAAGAGACTTTTTACAAGGGTTTGTAGTGATAGGATGAGAGGGAATGGATTGAAGCTTGAGGAGGGGAAATTAAAATTGGATACTGGATGTTAGGAAGAAATTCTTTACACTGAGAGTGGTGAGGCATTGAAACAGGTTGCCCTGGGAGGTTGTGAATGCCCCCTCCCTGAGATGTTCAAGTTGGTGTTTGGAAATAGATGATTTTTAAGTCTCTTCCAACCCAAACCATTCTAAGAATCTACAAACTCTGTGTTAAACCATACTATAAAACAAACCCCCCTATAATCAACCATTCTACAATCCTGCTGTTTAAACATTGTTTTCCTGCGGCAGAAGAAAAAAATATATCACAGCATCACAGGATATTAGGGGTTGGAAGGGACCCAAGAAGATCATCGAGTCCAACCCTCCTGCCAGAGCTCAGAATCTAGCACAGATCACAGAGGAACACATTCAGACAGGCCTTAAAAGTCTCCAGGGAAGGAGACACCACAACATCTCTGGGGAGCCTGTGCTGGTGCTCTGTGACCCTTACAGTAAAGAAGTTCCCCCTTGTTTTGAGGTGGAACCTCCTGTGCTGCAACTTACACCCATTGCTCCTTGTCCTATCCCAGGAAGCAGTGAGCAGAGCCTGTCCCCCCCCTTCCTGACCAGCCCTCAGGTGCTTATAAACATTGATTAAATTCCCTCTCAGTCTTCTCTTCTCCAGACTAAGCATCCCCAGGTTCCTCAGCCTCTCCTCATCAGGCAGTGCCCTCCAGTCCCCTAATCATCCTTGTAGCTCTCTGCTGGACCCTCTCCAGCACATCTGTCTCGCTTGAACTGGGGAGCCCAAAACCACATGCAGTATTCAAGACGAAGTCTCACTAGGGCAGAGTAGAGAGTAAGGAGAACCTCCCTTGATCTGCTGGACACACTCTCATATACTACAGAATAAAGCAAAAGTCCAAAATTGGTCATAAAAACACAGCTCTGTTTTTCTTTTGGGAGGGATGGGGGAGTGGGGGGTGCCTCTGCCTTCTACCTTAAATCCTTGCTGGTTGAAAGTGTAAGAAATTATTCATTGCAAAGGTAGCTCCATCTACTCCATCAGTTCCCTTTCATGTCTATCAATACAAATCTGCTTGTTCTTACACATAACCACCACAGAGCTATGAGGATGATTAAAGGCCTGGAACACCTCTCAGAAAGTCTGGAAAATCTGGGGCTGTTTAGCCTGAAAGCGACAATTCTGAGAGGGGAATGTCTACATCTATCTGAAGAGCAACTGACAGGAGGATGAAGCCAGTCTCCTCTCAGGACAAGGCTCATGCAATCTTGATGCTACTTCCAAATGTCTGCAGAAGTGCTCAGAGACATCATCTTCCTAGTTTGGTGGAAAAGAACAGTTTTGCCCATATTTGCATGCCTCTTCTTACCCATGAAAGCTTTCAACACGTTCTTGATCCCCGCCCCCAAGTAGCACTCAGTGCATTCCCATTGCTCTCACACAAAAACAGCAACTTGACTGCCTCATCTTACCCTCCCAGCTTTCCTACAAGGTATATACACAGCCATTCATGACAACATTCCAGTCACATCAGCTATCCCACCTGTCTCACTAATTGTCCTGCAACCAAACACAGATTTCCAGCTCCTGGGTGCACTGCTGTATAAGCATTTCAGAGAGGGAGTTGAACACAGTGTTTGCCATTGAGCTGCAGCAGACCTTCTGGGTTCTCAAAAGCACTAGCACACTGTCCTGCAAGGATGGTCACATGCAGAGTGGTGATCAACAGCACAATGTCCACCTGGCGACCGGTGCCAAGTGGTGTTCCTCAGGGGTCAGTGCTGGGACCAGTGCTCTGTAACATCTTTGTCAGTGATATGGACAGAGGAATTGAGTGCACCCTCAGCAAGTTTGCAGATGACACCAAGCTGTGTGGCACAGCTGACTTGCTGGAGGGCAGGGATGCCATCCAGAGGGACCTGGACAGGCTGGAGAGGTGGGCCCAGGCCAACCTCATGACGTTTAACAAGGCCAAGTGTAAGGTCCTGCACCTGGGTCGGTGCAATCCCAGGCACAGATACAGGCTGGGTGGTGAATGGCTGAGAGCAGCCCTGAGGAGAAGGACCTGGGGGTCTGGGTTGACGAAAAGCTCAACATGAGCCGGCAGTGTGCACATGCAGCCCAGACAGCAACCCTGTGCTGGGCTGCATCAAGAGCAGTGTGGCCAGCAGGGCAAGGGAGGGGATTCTCCCCCTTTACTCTGCTCTCCTCAGACCCCACCTGGAGTACTGTGTGCAGTTCTGGAGCCCCCAACACAAGAAGGACATGGAACTGCTGGAGCGGGTCCAGAAGAGGGCCACAAAGATGCTCAGAGGGCTGCAGCAGCTCTGCTATGAGGACAAGCTACAAGAGCTGGGGCTCTTCAGCCTGGAGAAGAGAAGGATTCAAGGAGACCTTATAGAGGCCTTCCAGTATCTGAAGGGAGCCTGCAGGAAGGCTGGGGAGGGACTACTGACAAGGTCTTGTAATGACAGGACAAGGGGTAATGGGTTTAAACTGGGAGATTCAGACTAGATGTTAGGAGGAAGTTCTTTACAGTGAGGGTGGTGAGACACTGGCACAGGTTGCCCAGGGAGGTTGTGGATGCTTCCTCCCGGAGGTGTTTAAGGCCAGGCTGGATGAGGCCTTGAGCAACCTGCTCTAGTGGGAGGTGTCCCTGCCTATGGCAGGGGGTTGGAGCTGGATGATCCTTGAGGTCCCTTCTAACCTAGACTATTCTATGATTCTGGGCTACTACACCCAGGTGTCTCCCTAGCAAGACAGATTACATTCCCCCCCTTCCTTGAAATAAGAGTTTAAAGCTCTGTCTACCAGCTCAGCAATCTCTTGTATGGACTCTCCTCTCCCTTTAAGAAAGGAGCCTCCCATGACATGCCAGCAAGCCTAGTGCTGCACAGGCCATCCCACTGTCAAAAACCAAAACATGCAGTTACACCAGCTATGGAGCCAGGGATTAACAGACTGTTTGTCTGCTCATTCCAGTGACGCTGCCTGCAACTGGAAGAAGAGAAGACAATCTGTGCCACACGTTCCCTTATCACTCATTCCAGGCTTCTAACGTGTTTTTTGATCATTCTTGGACTACCAGTCACAGTCTGCTCTCCACCTACACAGAAGATCAGCAATGGGTAGTAGTCTAAGGACTGTACCAAAGTAGGAAATGTTCTGGAAACATCCTGAACCCATGTTTCAGGAAGACAGCAGACATTAGTATGAGGAGGGTCTATCTGGAGTGTCGGACTCTCCATTCCAGTTACAAGGGAGTGACTTATGACAATAATCCCATTTTTCCCCTGTGTGGATTTTGTTATAATACAGGCAGAAGGCTTTTATGACTATGGACATCACTCTGGTGCTGACTACCAGTCATCCCCATCCTCACTTGGCTGGTCTTTCTCAACCAGATCCTCACACCTGTTTTTCAGTAGCACCTACAGGGGCAAGGTGGCCATGGAAGAACTCAAGTTCTGCCATTTCCCCAATCATTTCCTGCTAGCTATGAAAATCATTTACAAGGCAATACACCTACTGAAGAGTCAAATTCTTCCATTCTATACTTCCACATCATTTCACACTCAAAGCAAATCCTATCTCATAAGACTAACCTCAGTAAATCCCTTCCATAGAATCAGTCAGGATTGGAAGGGACAACAAGGATCATCTAGTTGTAACCCCCTGCCACACACCCTACCCTAGATCAAGTTGCCTACAGGCTCATCCAGCTTGGCCTTAAATACCTCCAGGGATGGGGCCTCAACCACCTCCCTGGGCAACCCACTGCAGACCCTCACCACTCATGCTGGACAACTTCCTCCTCACATCCATTCTCAATCTCCCCACCTCCAGCTTTGCTCCAGCAAAAGCTTTTCCCCTGTCACTCCCTCAGAGCCTAAAAAGTCCCTCCCCAGCTGTTTTGGAGGCCTCCTTCAGACACTGGAAGGCCACAGGAAGGTCACCTGGGAGCCTCCTCTTCTCCAGACTCAACAGTCCCAACTCTTTCCTTGTGTTCTCACAGGAGAGGTGCTCCAGCCCTCTGATTATCCCAGAGGCCATCTCTGGCACATTGCTGGTTACTACTCTGAGGAAAACAAAGTTAAGAACTTAAATCAATCATTATGTCTCAAGCATTTTCAAATTCATAATTCATTAGCTGCCACATTTCACACATTAAAGTAAAAAAAGCCACACATCCCAACATACACATATGAGCTGCTTCTAATTTCTGTTGCATATATATTTCTTTTCCTATACAGGATCTAGACATTCCTAAGCCTGGAGAAAAGGAGGCTCAGGGGTGACCTGATTGCTGTCTACAACTACCTGAAGGGAAGGCTGTAGCCAGGTGGGGCTGGTCTCTTCTGCCAGGCAACCAGCAACAGAACAAGGGGACACAGTCTCAAGTTGGGCCAGGGGAGATCTAGGCTGGATGTTAGGAGGAAGATGTTGCCAGAGAGAGTGATTGGCATTGGAATGGGCTGCCCAGGGAGGTGGTGGAGTCACCATCCCTGGAGGTGTTCAAGCAAAGCCTGGATGAGCACTTAGTGCCATGGTCTGGTTGACTGGATAGGGCTGGGTGATAGGTTGGACTGGATGACCTTCAAGGTCTCTTTCCACCTCGTTGATTCTATGATATCTACTTTCTCTTCAGGTTTGTAAAGTTCTCACACAAAATTTTAGCCAAAGTTTAACAACTTAACTGGTTTTGATAATTTAAGTTTTAAAGCACACCCCTTCTTCACCCCCTGTTNTCTTCTCCAGACTCAACAGTCCCAACTCTTTCCTTGTGTTCTCACAGGAGAGGTGCTCCAGCCCTCTGATTATCCCAGAGGCCATCTCTGGCACATTGCTGGTTACTACTCTGAGGAAAACAAAGTTAAGAACTTAAATCAATCATTATGTCTCAAGCATTTTCAAATTCATAATTCATTAGCTGCCACATTTCACACATTAAAGTAAAAAAAGCCACACATCCCAACATACACATATGAGCTGCTTCTAATTTCTGTTGCATATATATTTCTTTTCCNTAGGCTTGCTGAGGTATATAAGAACAAGAATACAAACACGTATAAGGCAGTCGCTGTCAGGGCTTTGGGCTGAACTTTTCTCTCTCTCACATCTAACCTGCCCTCTGAGTGACTAATTCACCTGCTTCCTAACCCCCCTGGCCAACCTTCAAAACCACCTTAAACATAAGACAAGATCTAGGGTAAGGTAGAGGAGTGAGAGGAAGATGGAAGGGTGGTTGGGAGCCCCTCCTGGGGACTCAGGTTTCTGGGAGGGCTGTTGACTTTCTGTATTACCTTTTAACTTGTCCGTTTCTGTCTAAAGCTGTATATATTGTAAGTACCTGCTTGTATATTGTACTAAGCTGTAACTATAAAGCTTTGCTCAATTTCCAGAGCAGCTGAGTCTAGTCTGGATGATTTTACAAATTGTGGGGGGGCAGGGAACACTCAAGCCATCACACTAGACAACAACACTGCTTCTACTAAGCACCCTTCTCCACAACTTTACAGGTATCTCACCTCTCAGTCCTCCCCAATTAATTTTGCCCTTTAACATTAGGCTATGAAACAAGACTGTTTGAAGTTTCTCAGCATCTCTGTCAATCCATGTGTCTCCTCAAAAAAAGAAAACAAAACACCTCACCACAAAGCAAAGGAAGAAAAGTCAACAGCACAGAAACTCAAACCCAAAACTACTGCCATAGTTATTACAACTCACATTAAAGAAATGGCTCTTCTGTAGCAAGATGATTTTCAAAAGAGTGCTACCCATTTAGTGGCTGTTAGTTCACTCTTCTACAGCAGCTACTAATAATGTATTTATGAAGCAACTGCATAAGCTAATGAGGGACAAAAAAGAATGGATAGCCAGCAGTGTGCACTTGCAGCCTGGAGGGCCAACCAGATGCTGAGCTGCATCAGAAGTGTGGCCAACAGGTGGAGGGAGGTGATTCTCTCCCTCTACTCCACTCTGGTTACCCTATCTGGAGTACTGCTTCCAGTTCTGGAGCCCCTATTACTAGAAGGATGTGGAGATGCTGGAGCATGTCCAGAGAAGGGCCATGAGGATGCTTAGAGAGCTGGAGCAGCTCTGCTGTGAGGACAGACTGAAAGAGTTGGGGCTGTTCAGTCATAGAGAAGAGGAGGCTCCCAGGTGACGTTCTTGTGGCCTTTCAGGATCTGAAGGGTGTGTGCAACAAAGCTGAGGAAGGACTTTTTATGCTCTGAGTGACAGGACTAGAGGGAATGGAGCAAAGCTGGAGGTGGGAAGATTCAGACTAGATGTGAGGAAGAAGTTGTTCAGCATGAGAGTGCTGAGAGCTTAGAATGGGTTGCCCAGGGAGGTGGTTGAGGCCCCATCCCTGGAGGTGTTTAAGGCCAAGCTGGAGGAGGCTTTGTGCAGCCTGATCTAGGGTAGGGTGTCGCTGCCCATGGCAGAGGGGTTGGAACTAGATGATCTTTGTGGTCCCTTCCAATCCTGACTCTTCTATGAACCTTACATTAGATTAATTACTTAAATAAAAAATTCACCCATATTTTATAAAAATTCTGTGCATTTGTTACTTTTTCTGAGCTTTTAGATTCACAAACTCAAAGATATTTTCAAGTTTTATTCAGCCATAATAAAGATAGAAAATAAAGACATTCAAAATCTGCATTTTTTTGGATAATGCAAATAAGCCTTGTTCTACACCTTGAGGAAACTAACTGTTTTCAGGATTCTGAATCTTTACTAAAACTTATAATCTTTTAACTATGACATTTTATGGAGAACATCACAAATCACTATTCCTGGTGTGGTATTTAACTTTCATGTTATTTCAAATACACTCTTTCAAGAGGAAAGCATACTGCAGTATCTAAGTATATCCTGCTTTTTGCCCCAACTTTCAAACATCCCAAAGGAACAACAAACCCTGTAACAATAATGAACAATAATTCTCACCTCACTTTCTTTCATCCCAAAGGCTGTGTGATGGTTTGGGTGTTCTCTGCCCCCCCCCACACTTGTGAAAATCACCCAGACTAGACTCAGCGAGCTGGAAATTGGAGAATGGAGCTTTATACTTACAGCTTAGCACAATATACAAGAAGATATTTACAGTATCTACAGCTACAGACAGAACTAGACAAGTTAAAAAGTAATACAGAAACACAACAGCCCTCCCAGAAACCAGAGTCCCCAGCAGGGGCTCTCAACCACCCTTCCACCTTCTTTCCCACCCCTCTGCCTTACCCCAGACTTTGCCTTACATTCAAGGTGAGTTTGGAGGATCGGCCAAGGTGGTTAGGAAGCAGAAGGACTAGTCAGGCAGATGGTAGGTTAGAGAGACAGAAGTGCATGCAGCCAGAGCCCAAGAGCATCTCCATTATCTAGGTTTGTATTCTTGTTCTTATCCATCTCAGCAAGCCTATGAGTGCAGCAGACTTCACCACTCTTTCCTTTTCACAGCCTATCAGCTAATTCTTCTCACCAAAATACCCCAGGTAGGCTCTAACTAGCACAGGCTGTTCAGGAACAGAACAAGTCTGAAACAATTCAAATGCAATCCCGTTTTAATAACAGTTTCCCCTTACACTTCAACACTAAGTCAGGAATTGACTTACCTGCACCCCTCTCTATTCTTGTCTGTATTCATTTTAACCTTTTCAATTTGAAACTACTGCTCCCTCACTCAGCTGTAGTATTCTCTTGGCCAAAGCCTCTTTAAAGCACATAACCATTCTCACCTGCATTTACCCTGATAACTTTTTGCTTTATTTCCTGGTACTCAGGTGTATTCCAAACAGAATAATGAAATATCTGGTACTGAAAAATTTTGAACTGCTTGGCAATCAAATCACACAACAGTTATGCAGCAGTTGATGTATTTCAGCGCTTTCATTATTACACATGAAATCACTGAGGATTAATCTAGCCTGCAGTCCAAAACATCCAGGTAGATATTATTCTACAAAACTTTCCTTTTCTTAATGCAATTCATCTTAAAATCTTCATCAATGCCATTGATGAGAGGAGAGAGTGTCTTCTTAGCAAGTTTGCTGACAACACCAAGCTGGGAGGCTTAGCTGATACAGCTGAAGGCTGTGCAGCCATCCAGAGAGACCTGGACAGACTGAGAGCTGGGCACAGAGGAACCAGATGAGGTTCAACAAGGACAAGTGCAGAGTCCTGCACCTGGGGGGGAATAATAAACTGCACCAGTACAGGCTGGGAGGTGATCTGCTGGAGAGCAGCCCTGTGGAGAGGGACCTGGGAGCATTGGTGGGAAACAAGTTACCCATGGCACAGCAATGTGCCCTTGTGGCCAAGAAGGCCAATGGGATCCTGGGCTGTATTAGGAAGAGTGTGTCCAGCAGATCAAGGGAGGTTCTTCTCTCCCTCTACTCTGCCCTGCTGAGACCTCACATCTTGAATACTGTGTTCAGTTTTGGGCTCCCCAGTTTAAGAGGGACAGGGATCTGCTGGAGAGGGTCCAGCAGAGTGCTACAAGGACAATTAGGGGACTGGAGGGTATGGCTTATGAGGAGAGGCTGAGAGACCTGGGGCTTTTTAGTCTGGAGAAGAGAAGACTGAGAGGGGATTTAATAAACACTTATAAACACCTGAGGGCTGGCCAGGAAGGGGGGGAACAGGTTCTGCTCACTTGTTCCCTGGGATAGGACAAGCAGCAATGGGTGTAAGTTGCAGCAAAAGAGGTTCCACCTCAACACAAGGGGGAACTTCTTTACTGTAAGGGCCACAGAGCACTGGCACAGGCTCCCCAGAGAGGCTGTGGAGTCTCCTTCTCTGGAGACTTTCGAGGCCTGTCTGGATGTGTTCCTCTGTGATCTGTGTTAGATTGTGTGGTCCTGCTCTGGCAGGAGGGTTGGACTTGATCTCCTTGTGTCCCTTCCAACCCCTAATACCCTGTGAATCACTGTGTAAGGCATTGAAACATGTACTTATTTACATTCAATTTAAGAAATTTAGTTATGTATAGTAAACATAAATAGAATCAAACTGTCCATATACCTCTCAGTACTTACTTTAGCCAAGCCAATATAGAGATTCTTGAACATGAAGAAATTATTGTATTTTGGACTTGGCTACAATTTCTCTTGTGTGTTCCAAAAAAAAAAAAAAAAAAAATCACTTCTGTGTTTTGAGTCTTCAAGTTCAGAACAAACATTGTTATCATAATACAATTATCTTACTAATAACACCACAAAACACATCAACTTTTCCTAGTTTGTGTTTTTAGTAAAAGCAGTACTTGTTCCAACTACAGAAGCTCTGAAAACTAGCAACTGAAGCCTTACAGCAACCTGGGAGAGGGGATTAAGTCACTCTCATTAAATGAGAACTTAGCCACTCAGCACTGCTATTTGTGTGCTGGCTACAGTAGTGCTATTGCAAGACAGGCTGTGCTAAGCCTCTGCAATTAATGCAATGAACTACTACATCCACTGCTAACATCCTAAGCACTAGATCAACAACAAGTACTAAGGATGTCCTAGTTTTCACATCTGGGAACATGAGAAAAAGCAAGTTCATAATTCCTGGACATACAACAGGGTTTTAAGTAATATAAGCATTATAAAAATAAATTAGTGACTGCCTGTGCTAGTTTGAGCCTAGCTAGAATGTTTTGGTGAGAAGAACTAGATTACAGGCTGTGGAAAGGAAATAATGGTGATGTCTGCTGCACTCATAGGCTTGCTGAGGTAAGAAGAAGAATATAAATGTAGATAATACAGTCGTTCTCTGCGCTTTGTGGGCTGCACCTCTCTCTCCAACTTAACCTGCCATCTGTGTGACTAAATCCATCTGCTTCCTAACCCCCCTGGCCAACTCTCCATACTACCTTAAACATAAGGCAAGATCTTGGTTAAGGTAGAGGGATGGGAGGAAGATGGAAGGGTGGCTGAGAGCCCCTCCTGGGGACTCAGGTTTCTGGGAGGGCTGTTGTGTTTCTGTACTACCTTTTAACTTGTATATTTCTGCATATATCAGGGGTCCTCAAACGTTTTAAACAGGGGGACGGTTCACTGTCCCTCAGACACTGTCGGGGGCCAGACTATAGTTTGGTTCCAGCCCAGTCCTGGCGTGTGCTTGGGGGCTGAAGAGGCCAGAGAGTGGCAGGAAGTGGCTGCTTGGTTTCCCCCCCAAACCCTGACTGGAGTTGGGGGGATGGGGGGGTTCTGTAAATACTGGCAAGCCAGATTGAGGACCCTGGGGGGCCACAGTTTGAGGACCCCTGGTATATATTGTAAATATCTGCTTGTATATTGTGCTAAGCTGTGAATATAAAGCTTCAATTTCTGGAGCCACTGAGTCTAGTCTGGGTGATTTTCCAAAGTGTGGGGGGCAGGGAACACCCAAACCATCACACTGGCTTTATATAATCTGAGTAAAACTAGTCTATAGCCCAAATTTAAAGGGGCCTCACTGTAATATAGGACACGGATTACACAACCATCATTACCTTTTGATTCTTACAATTTTTAGGCCATTACTTCTTAGTAAACATAAATAGAAGTTCTTATCCTTTTGCAAGCTTTTGGTACACCCATCCAATTTCCAAGACAAAAGCCCATTACACAACTGAGCAGGACACAGGCACAGAACTGTAGAATCAGTCAGAGTTGGAAAGGACCACAAGGATCATCGAGTTCCAAACCCCCTGCCATGCCCAGGGACACCCTACCCTAGAGCAGGCTGCCCACAGCCTCCTCCAGCCTGGCCTTAAACACCTCCAGCCATGGGGCCTCGACCACCTCCCTGGGCAACCCATTCCAGCCTCTCACCACTCTCATGCTCAACAACTTTCTCCTCACATCCAGTCTCAATCTCCCCACCTCCAGCTTTGCTCCATACCTCCTAGTCTTGCAACTCCACCATAGTGTGTTTTTCACAGTAGTGAGTTTTACTCTCTCTCGTTGCTTTGGTGATATGCATTTGCTCCTTCTAGATCTCAATTTTAAGGCTAACTGCACTTACAAACTGAGAATTTAATTCACTTAAAAAAAAAGAATAAAATTCAACCCCTGGACTTGTTCTGAGAGCTCTGCTTATGCTCCCACTCTCCCAAGCCTGGCCAACACAACATGGTTGCTTTTTCCTCCCAGCCACAGAGGAATGCTTGCCATGATACACAGCAAACTGTGTTTAAGACATCTGCCTTTAATAGGCAGTATTTTAGAGATAGTACAGACATCACTAATTAGATAACATTCAAATTGCATTTGATCAATAACAACCTTTTGCTACTCAACTCGATTTTAACAATTCAAACTAGTCAATATGTCATTAGAGGACTACCCAACGCCTCTGGAAAGTACCCAAATATGTCAACAAATTACTGACTTCAGTATTATAAATTTAATATTTAAACAATGCTGCTTAAAATCTCCTGAAATAGAGGCAGTTAACTGACTAAAGCCTAAGGACATCAGTGTGCTGCAAATCATAGAATGGTCTGGGTTGGAAGGGATCTCAAAAGTCATCTAGTGCAACCCCTTCTGTAGTAAGCAGGGTCATCCTCAACTCAAGTTGCTCAGAGCCATGTTGAGCCTCACTGTGAGTAGCTCCAGGGACAGAGCCCCAACCACCACACCAAGCAAGATAAAGACTTTATCAGTAGTTTCATCACAGAAATAATATTCAAGTAAGAGTACCTGTTGAACCACATGTATATGAAGTTCTTATGCATCCTTACACTGTTGTTTACAGCACCCCTCCTCTTAGAACGAAAATTCTCATATCTTCATTTTATTACAATAGATAAAACTGAAAGATTGTTTCCCCCTGACCCCTGCCCCGTTCCCAGCAATGCTGCAACAATACACAACAAACATCAATAAGTCAAAACCAGGTCATTTCTGTACAATCACAGCTGTGAATTGCAGAAAGTGTGGGACGGAAGAGGAGGCAGTGAGGTGGATTAGGAACTGGACACAAGATAGAGTTCAAAGAGTAGTCATCAATGGTGCTAGGTCCAGCTGGAGAGCTGTAAGCAGTGGAGTCTCCCATGGATCAGTGCTGGGTCCAGTCCTGCTCAACATCCTCATCAGTGACATTGATGAGGGGACAAGACAGTGTGCAGCCATCCAAAGAGATCTGGACAGACTGAGAGCTGGGCACAGAGGAACCAGATGAGGTTCAACAAGGACAAGTGCAGAGTCCTGCACCTGGGTAGGAATACTAAACTATACCAGAGCAGGTCANTATAAACACCTGAGGGCTGCCAGGAGTGGGGGAAAAGCTCTGCTCACTGCTCCCTGGGATAGGACAAGGAGCAATGGGTGTAAGTTGCAGCACAGGAGGTTCCACCTCAAAACAAGGGGGAACTTCTTTACTGCAAGGGTCACAGAGCACTGGCACAGGCTGACCAGAGAGGTTATGGAGTCTCCTTCTCTGGAGACTTTCAAGGCCTGTCTGGATGTGTTCCTCTGTGATCTGTGTTAGATAGTATTGTCCTGCTCTGGCAGGGAGGCTGGATTCTATCTCCTTGGATCCCTTTCAACTCCTAATATCCTGTGAGCCTGTGAATTCCTACAAGGAATTGCTGTACTGCTTCAAAACCAGTTTCACTCTAGAAGATCTGGCAACAACTCTCTCAATTGAAAAAGCTTTTCATCAAAATGCTTGGAGCCATTTACTCTAACTGGACATTTCCTCACCATTTTGAGCTATTTGGCTTATCTAATTAGTTAAACCCCTTCTTATAAAAACTTTAGCAAAGGGGATGTGAAATAAAACAACACTGGGGTCACCTTTGCTAATATCTGTAGCTTGTCTGGAATTATTTCAAGCTTGAAACAAATAATTAAGAAAAAAAACTAACAGCTTCTGTCAGGATACCAATGCTTATTGGCCAAGGAGAAAATCCATTTGGGTACATACACGCCTCAGCAAACCATAAACCAGGTTTTCTAAGGCACTACTACAAGAAGGGATATAAAAGTCCAACTGATGTCAGCATTAAATACTTCCCGAGAAAAGCAGCCGAATCACACGCCTGGCAGGAGCTAACCTGGATTATGCTTTAACAATTCTCCTTTACATGACCAGTATCTTTCTCAATGTGCACAGAATCAAAGCAGTGGCATTCCCCTTTGTGTAACTGCATGTATTCAGATTTAGGCTTAACTGAACAATATTCCTCTAAAAGCAGATGAGTAGTCTTGGTATTTATTTTATGGGGACCACAGTATGATTAAGAATCATAGAATGGTTTAGGTTGGAAGGGACCTCAAGGATCATCCAGCTCCAACCCTATGGCAGGGACACCTCCCACTAGAGCAGGTTGCTCAAGGCCTCATCCAGCCTGGCCTTAAACGCCTCCAGGGAGGAAGCATCCACAACCTCCCTGGGCAACCCAGTCCAGTGTCTTACCACCCTCACTGTAAAGAACTTCCTCCTAACATCTAGCCTGAATCTCCCCTTAGCCAGCTTAAACCCATCACCCTTTGCCCTGTCATCACAAGGCCTTGTCAATAGTCCCTCCCCAGCCTTCCTGCAGGCCCCCTTCAGATACTGGAAGGTCACTCTAAGGTTTCCTTGAAGCCTTCTCTTCTCCAGACTGAAGAGCCCCAACTCTCTCAGCCTGTCCTCAGAGCAGAGCTGCTGCAGCCCTCTGAGCATCTTCATGGCTCTCCTCTGGACTGGCTCCAGCAGTTCCATGTCCTTCTTGTGTTGGGGGCTCCAGAACTGCACACAGTACTCCAGGTGGGGTCTGAGGAGAGCAGAGTAAATGGGAAGAATTACCTCCCTTGCCCTGCTGCCCACACTGCTCTTGATGCAAAATAATGGATTTGAAGTAATTTGTAAACAAGAAGTAAAACTACTTAATAGCATCTCCTTCATAAAGGATAAATAATGTTGTTTTAGATACAAGGTAGAAGTACATGTGAACAAAAGCAGTAATTTTGTCCATTCATCCAAATTATTTTTACAGGATTATAGTTCTAGTATTCAATATATCCTGTCCAATTAATTTCCTGTGAAAAGGATCACTCCCTCCCAAAAGAAACTGAAAATGCCATCCACTAGATCACAAGTCTATTTTCCTCATTCTCTTTGCATTGCACAGTTAAAGACACAGAGATGCTTGACCAAAGGTAACTCAATTTTACGTAGCTGCAGCTGAGCAAGGACTGTCATTTTATTACTAGGTAACAGATGGAGTAGATAAAAACAAAGTGGATTCCCTGTGAGAGATTTCTTGTCTTCTCCTTTACCTAAGATTATTAAAACTCAATTCATTGGGGTTTTTTTTTGTTTTGTTGTTGGGGTTTGTTTGTTTTAATTAGTCATTATCCTCCGCAGCTGATTTTGCAGGACTACACTGAATACAGGTTATACTCCCTAGTGAATATGGCAGTTGGAGTAGTCGAGAAGATTACAGGTGCCTTTGCTTCTCTGTTATAACACCTTGTATTTTAGAGGCAGAGACTAAAACTAAGTTACATTTACTGCTGTAATTACAAGTTACACTACTATAAACTATTATAATAGTTATTCAATTATGAAAGAACTATACTAATAATGATTAATAGATATTTTAAGTTAATAGACAGCTCCTCAAATAAGCAGCAGTTAACTGTTGCAGAAGTATTATCTGCCTAACATGAATACACACACTGTAAATCCTTACATTATTATAGGGCTGTCTTATATTAATTCTTGGAAAGAAATCTGTTTTCACACCCATGCCACGTAAAGAAATATAAGAACGTGGAACATTTATGCAGCATCAGTTCTTTGTTCTTCCAATAAACCAAATCATAAGCTCTCTTACAACTGGCTCTAGCTACCAGAGAAGGTCCATTATAGCCCCATGACAATTCCTCTCCAGGCCTCTTGCAGAGGAAAGTAACATTAGCTAAGTAAGTAACATCAGAAGCACACAAAAGTACTGATTTCACATTCTTTACCAAAAAAGAAGACATTTCCATAATGTGGGTTTGTCATTCACATTCTCAAGTTACCTCAATGTGAGGAAATGGAAAAATCTTGCAAGTTGAAATTGCATCCTTCAGTGAACCAAATACTACTCCTGCTTTCTTTCATGTGTAATAATTTCTGAAGATGATGACCAAACCCATGTACATTTACATATCTCGGTGTCAGTATTCACAAAAAGCTCCATTCTGCCTCAGAAATCAAGTTACCTCCTGCAACACCACTTCACAGCACATCCTTCTGGAAACTCATTTCAGACATGAGTACCAGTATCGGAGCTTAGGTATCAAGCCCACTTCCAAGAATCATTTGGATGTCATTATTAAAGGCACTGCCATATGCATATACCTACCAGGCATAAGGGTTTAACTTCATCCTACATCCAAACATAAAGAGGAAACTATGAAAGCATTGATCTAAGCTATACAACAGAAGCTGTCTTTGTATGATTTTAATCTTTTTTTCCCTTTAGGATGAATTAATAAACCTATTTTAGAATGACTAACACCTTACAGCCCTTTGGCTCTGTATTGACTCACAGCACCACCATTGTGCATCATCAACTCCATTAATAGATGCAACGGCTTACATACTCATAAGTGGCACATTAAACAAGTCATTCTATGTTACCACACTATTCTTTTTGCAAGTAAAAACTTTATACTTGAGTCCCTAAAGTTCCCCAAAGTCAGCTACTTACAACTGGAGTTAACAACTATGAGAGATGTGACTGGAAGAAACTAGGAATAAACCCACCTTATTTTAAAAGATTTAAACAAAACTTACAAGATGGTCTTAGACCTAAGGCTTGCTGCACATTACCAGGCAACCCAAGGTCACAAACACAACTTAATTTCATGACAGCCAACTTATCAATACTAGTATTTCTTTTCATGAGGATGTTGTTCAACTGATTATCTAGTGCTTAAACCATACTGGCTCAAATATGGTAGTGGCCTCAGCTTAATTTACAAGTTAACCAAGTATTTTAGTTACTGTATCTTCAAGTATCTTCTTGATGTAGACAGAAACAATGGCATGCACACAAGAAAAGTATTTCAGATAAAAATGCTCAGAATTAGTGGCAAAGTGAGAGAGAATGACACTGAAAACACTGTACAGCTGTGTAAAGTTGCTATGTGCTTACATTTTCAACACAAGCTAGTTCCACCTTTTCAAATAAGACACAAAAACTAGGCAGAGATCAATGAAGAACGACAGGGATGAAGTGAAACTCCTGCACAAAAAGTGGCTAGAGCCGAGTAGGAATCCAGCACAATGAAGCTGAGGAACAAGAAAAAGCTTTAAAAATGGCAAGTGGCTTGGATAGTGCAAATTATTTGCTGTCGACAACTACGTGAAAGGAGGCTGAAGCCAGGTGGGGTTGGGCTCTTCTACCAGGCAACCAGCAATAGAACAAGGGGACACAGTCTCAAGTTGTACCAGGGGAGGTCTAGGCTAGATGTTAGGAGGAAGTTCTTGCCAGAGAGAGTGATTGGCATTGGAATGGGCTGCCCAGAGTGGTGGTGGAGTTGCTGTCCCTGGAGGTATTCAAGCAAAGCCTGGATGAGGCATTTAGTGCCATGGTCTATTTGACTGGATAGGGCTGGGTGCTAGGTTGGACTGGATGATCTTGGAGGTCTCTTCCAACCTGGTTAATTCTATGATACTCCTCCAGTTGTCTAATAGATACAGAAAGTAATGCATCTGAAACAACACGAGGAAGTGGTCCCTCACACTGTATGTAGTTAAAGCTGTATGTCTATCACCGGGTTTCCAAGATACAAGTTAGAGGATCGAAACTGCTTCTCTGAACTGAGTGTTCAGAATTCATACAAAAGCAACATGCAGTCTTTTATCCACATGAAGTTATTAATCAAATAAGCAAATAGGAATAAAGCATGCCTTTGTAAGGGACAACACTGAATTCTTGGCAGTCTGTGACAGAACTTACAGAGGCGAAGAGGCAGAACTCGGTTCAGCTTAGCTGCAATTCCCATCAGCGCTCTGTACACTCCAATAAAACCCCTTCTGAGATCTCATGTTTGATATTTACTACAAAGTTCATTAGTTCTCTCACCAAGGGACTTCTGTCCTTGTACCACTGACTGCAAAAATGGAATCACAGAGTCAACCAGGTTGGAAGAGACCGCCAAGATCATCCAGTCCAACCTTAGCACCCAGCCCTAGCCAACTAACCAGCCTGTGGCACTAAGTGCCTCAGCCAGGCTTTGCTTCAACACCTCCAGGGACAACGACTGCACCACCTCCCCAGGCAGCCTATTCCAATGCCAATCACTCTCTCTGACAACTCCCTCCTAACATCCAGCCTAGACCTCCCCCAGCACAACTTGAGACTGTGTCCCCTTGTTCTGTTGCTTGGGAGAAGAGACCATGGAATGGCAGTGCAGTAAAGAGGCGGGACTAGGAGAGAACAAAATTACTACACTGATACTCTCTTCTCTTTTTTAATCTAGATGGAACTCAAAATACAGCAATTCTGACTCTGCAGAAAGTGCTTCCAACCATGCTTGACAATTCTGATTCTACAAATGGTCTATTAACAGTCATGTAAATGGCTGCAACTCCTTACAAGTATCCATCAGAGGAGACAAAAAGGAACATGTTCCTTCACAGCTCCAATTCTGGCATGAACAAGAGAAGCCATTTTTATTCCACAAAATCCTTGGCAATACTGTCTTAAACATAGTAAGACTTTTTTTTCCACAAATGATTACTCAGTGATACTCACCTACCCAAAATTAAGTCTATTAAAACAAGAATTTATCAAATACCAAGACACACCATTACTTTAGTTTCCCTCCAAAGAAACAAAGCTGTACCAATCACATTTTTAAGAGCTGACGGGTTAGGGTTAAAGTCCAGTAAGAAACAGATGGTTGCAGCTTGCTGATGCATGAAAGCACAGGCACGAAAAGAACTGCTAGAGGATCATGGTTTGCATCATCTTTCAACAAAAATGTCACTATTAAGGCACTAAGCACAAGGTAGCAAGACACACGTTACGTGTATTTCAAAGATACATAGGCACTGCCAATCATGTATGTCATTCTGACTGGGCAGACAATCATACTGACAGTGCCAAAGACTGACAGTCTTTCAAATTCAACATTAAGTCTTTTTATATCAGAACTAAATATGAAATTTACATATGGAGGTTTGAGGGACTGGAAGATTTGAAAGTCATCCCTTCAAGTGTTTGAGATTAAATTGACTTTCAAAAAAAAAAGCTTTTCTCCTTTCATTTGATAGGGTCAATGTAAGATTCAGATTAAGAAAAGAAGGTGACTTGCTCATTTGCCAGAGCTTACCATTTCTCCAGATGAGTTTACAAAAGCAAATTAACTCACAGTAGGTCTTCGGAAATCCAGATTTTCACCTTTGTCTCTTGTCATCCCCTCCTAGGCAATGCAAACGCACTCAAGGCCCAGAGAACACTGGTCTAGGAAGTCTTTTTTTTTTTTAAGTTGGCAGCAGCTCTTAAAGAGCCAAGACCTCAACAAATCCTTACTGCCAGCAGTAACCTTCCCTAAGCCCTGCAGCACATCTTCATTAAGTACAAGGGTTCCATGACAGAATTTAATCAGATTTGATCACTGTTGCCTACAGCTTCCAATATTACTTCTCTTACGGCATTATCCTAACATGCTCCTACTCCAGAAACCACCTACGGAGAAGCCAAATGGGAGTGCTGGCACTTCCAAGTGCAACCTTTCAAACACATAAGCCAGTAACATTTGGACTGAGCTACAGTGATGCTACAGTCAAGCAGCTGAGACTTCACAAAAATATTCTTCTCAGATAACACTACCACAGAGATGAGAGTTCCTGTAGGTCAGGCAAGGATGTAAAATCCAGCTATCACCACAGAAGTACTTGAGCTCCAAGTCTCATGCTAATGGTAGGTAAATTAGTAGCATTCAATTGCACAATTTATTGAAATATTCTTGGCTAACAATTTATGCCCATCATAAGGAGCACTGTGAAAGGATAACAGTGTCCACTGAACAAAGTTATATTGCTTCATCCTTCTGCAAAAATACCAATGACGAAGTCTACAACAACATTTCAAACTTTTTAAAGGTTTGACCAGTGCTTAATTACTGAGGACAATTTAGTTACTCTCTTCCTTTCTGAATAAGTCAATTTGGAGCAGCTTCTGGGTAAGAAGGATTTCTACCACACATTATTTCTCTAGTATCAGCATTTGAGAATCAGTTCACATGCCTGATCCTAGCTGTCTTTTTCCTACAGCATTTCACTTGTTTCTCGGCTTTGAACAGCTCTACAGAGAAATAACTCATCTTTTCCAACAAACACAGGAGTGAGTATATGGTTATAGTTCCACTCACACTTCACCCATGTTTTCTCTAGGAGTAAAGGTGTAGAAGAAAAAAAACACCTTCCATTCAATCACGAGGTAGAGAACAACCATGAACATCTGTCCCTCACTAGAGCATTAGCAACCAACTTGTGCTTTTTTATATTCAGAGCTTTTCAAAAGTTGAAGTTTTAACTGAGACCTATCTTAGTTTACCTATCAGCACCACCCTAAGTGCCTAGCTACAGAAGAACACAACTGTAACTGCCACTCACAGCAAATTAACTCTGTCACTACAAAGTCTCTTTTACATCATTAGGACATCTACTGAATTTCAGAATTTACCTGCTATCCCACTTTAACAGAGTTTGTATTAGCTTGTTACACAGCACACAGGAGATTTTACTTCTGACTGGCTGTTGTTCATCCACTTAATACTTATTTGTAACCAATTCAATTTCATCTGAGCAGAGTTCCATCTGTGCACCTCAGATGTTCCACAACAGAGCAGGAAGAACTATAAAATGGGACAATCAACAGATGCATTTCAAAAACACCCTTAAACTAAATTGCTAATGGAAACAGCCATTAAAAAGCTCTAGATACCCAAAAAGTAGTTATATGTAGTTTGAGGCCGACAGAATGCAGGCTACAGTCATCCTTTGTTCTTTACTTTCTGGCCACTGAAAGCCCAGATCATATCACTGTGATCCAAACAATCCGCACATATGTTAAGGTTTGGGCAGGTACTGCCATTGCATCTATGGTCCATCTGATCTACTGACCAATGTAATTTGAAGCTTTGTGTTATGATCCAGATAATGTAAATTACAGTACCAAAAAAGTAAATTTTCAGTGGCATAATTTATGGTACCAAAAGTAGTTTTCCAGTGGATGACACAGCCACATATGGGAATGAAGCAAGTCAGCGACCAAGAATCTCACCAATATGGAGCAACACAAATAGCTCAAGTTTATCTTGCAGTCCTCCAGCAGAGTAAGATGTCACTGACCTGAGCGGCACATGAAGTAAAACCAACAGTTTTGAAGGCTTGCCTTTCCACTACTGAAGTGAAAATCTAAACAAGCAGACATATCTCATGCATTACAAGAGATTACTTTGTCTTCTCCTTACCATACTGCACAGACAGTTTGTGTGTGCACTACTGCAGCTATTTTTGGCAAAGGTCACATCAAGATGGCAATCTGATTCAGCTGGGGACTTCCTCAAATTGCATGCACCTGAAATTTGATTGCACCTTCCAAGACTGGCATCTAGAACATTCTTAACTTCAGAAACAGGCTATACAAACCTGAGTTTTCATGCTGCAGAAATAGAACAAAAGCCACAACCCCTGAGAAAGTCACAATTGAAACGGTTCCCAAGGGAAAACTATAATTGTAAAGGTATTTTTCCCTCATTTTAATTTTCTATTTCAGCCAGCAACAGCAGAACAAAATGGACATGTTAAACAAGGCCATTAAAGAGACAGCTTCTTCTTTATGAAAACTTAGCAGGTCAAGTTACATCATACAGAGGCAAATGTTTCTTTGCCTTCAGTCAGTTCACTTTTGCTGTCATGCACAGAGCTTTGGCCATTTCAGCATTACGACAGACCAGCAAATACTGTTAAAGTTTTTCTAACTGCACACAAAGTACTGCAATTCCAATGCAAGCCATTCTGCTACTGACAAAAGGTCAAAAAGTAGTGGGTTTTGTTCAGAAAGGTGCAGTTGCTGATGACTTTGTAAAGCCCCCAAAGTTATCTATTCCTGTTAATTATCATTTCGAGGACATACATCGATTATCTGTGAAAACACAGAAGAGGACAGCAAAGCTTTTGAAAAGAAGCAGTGAAGCAAATAAGCAATTATCGATTCGTATGTTTGCCAAACATTTTCACCCACTCATAACAAAGAGAGTTTAAGAGGATTTTCACTACATAGTTAGTAATAACAGAGACAGCCTCTCCAACTCATAAAAGGGAAGTCAGAACACAAGCCAGATGCAGAACTCCAACAAACACTGATTCACAGCTCTAGTCACACTCAAAGTCACGTACAAAATGAGCAATTCAGCTATCCAGTAAGCCAAGAAGGGAAAAGAGAGGGCAATTATGTTCAACAGAGTGCCATTTAAAGTATTCCCTCTGATTCAGCACCAACCCTTGTGATCAGTATTCTTGGCCTACCATCAATGAATTTAATTAGACAATTACTGGAAAAACACAGAGCTTTCCCTTCCCTGCTTGCCCACAACCAGTCCAATACATGTCACAGAAATTAGTCAGAAAGAGCGTGCAGAGTAGCTACCTCCAATTTTACTTTTGAATTTCAAGTCACAGAAATGCCCAAATATTTGCTCAAGCATTTCTGAAAATTAAGTGTTTCCTTTAACTGAGCAAATGGAGTCTAAACTTCTACATTTACTGATACAATGTGAGGGGGCATAAAAGCTGCCAGCATGTTCCTAAAGGCCTTCTCCTTGAGATTCATTTGGGCTATTCAACTGGCAGCTGTATGTTTGGATTCACATCATCTAGCAGTGTTGCCTGACTAATGGGTCTTCCTCCTCTGTGGATCTCCCAAAGGTAAGCGGAGTTTCAGTGACTCTCTAGTTCTGCCTTCATTTAACTTTATACGCACCTGATACGTGCTAAACAGCTCTGCTAACAAATGGACTTGCCATCCCACAGCTGATACACTTTAAAGACAAATGTTCTTCAGCAGGAAGGAATTCAATTCAAAGAACAGAACAGGGTTGTAGCCACATTAAGACAACACTGACTGATGCGTTAGTCACTGGTTTTGTAATGAGATGCCTCCTTCCCTTAATGCTGGCATCAGGCTTTTTCCTCCTACATTTAGGAGCTGGTGGAGAGGAGAGAGCGCAAGATCACGGTAAGTACAGAAGTTACAGCTCTCCTCCTTCAACTTGTACCATCTTCAAGAAACAGGGCACTTATTTGCCTTTGTTGTAACAAAGTGAAAACAAGAAGCAAAATTCAATACTTTTATTAATGTAATAACAATGTGCCTCATTTGCAAAGCTGACCATTCCAGAAGAAAGTCTCTTTTCAAAGAGACAATGTTCTTTCCAAAACCCACATGGCACTATCAGTCCCACGTGGCAATTAATTTTGGATCCTGACTGATGCCCTAACACTCCAAGTATAACAACTACACTTTGAGTAAAGAATTTCCTTCATTGAAGGACAAGAATTTAATTGAGGCTATATCCAGGTAGGTTTCTGAAAGGTTAAGGGAAAGGCAGAGATATAGCAAATATTTTTTCTTTTTAAAGAACACTTGTATGACCTTTTTTTCCTCAAGAAGTAAAGTTGTGTAGCCTACATTCACAGGATCACAGGAGCCAGTCAGATCACACATTCTCTTTACTAAGCACAGCAAAGTCCATCTCCTTCAGGAAAAGATCTAAGAAGAGGAGAAATAAGCAAAAACCCAACAGATAGAAAAAAAAAAATCAGAAGAAGTGCAGTACTGTAAGGCAGCACTGATAGTGACAGTAACAGTCAGCAAAATCTGACTACCATTTCTAGCCTTAGGAACTACACAAGTCCAACAAGAACATCCTCAGAGGGAAAACCATGGGCAGCGCATGGAGTACGACAGTATTTACAAGGTTTTAAGCTACACTATTGATTTTCAAGTTATCAGGCAATTAGTAATTTCATATATTTGGCTAATTGACAATTTCTTCCACTACCTTTAAATGCCACAGTACTGATTTCAGTTCCATCCTTAAAAATATGGACCAAAATTTCAATGGACTCAGAACTTAGGGCAGGTCCTGCCTGACCAACCTGATCTCTTTTTATGATCAGGTTCCCTGCCTGGTGAATGTGGGGCAGGCTGTGGATGTAGTCCAGATGGACTCCAGCAAAGCCTTTGACACTGTCTGCCACAAGCTCCTGGCACACCTGGCACCTTGTGGCTTGGACAGATTCGTTGTGATACGGGTCAAGAACCGGTTGGAAGGCTGGGCCCAGAAAGTGGTGGTGAATGGTGCCACAGCCAGCTGGCACCTGTCACTAGTGGTGTGCCCCAATGATAAGGCCTAGGCCCAGCCTTGTTCAATACCTTTAGTGATGACCTGGATGAGGGGATTAAGTTCAGCATCGATAAGTTTGCAGAGGACAACAAGCTAGGAGCAGGTGTCAACCTGTTGGNGCCACACCTTGAGTGCTGTGTCCAGTTCTGGACTACTCAATTCAAGAGAGATGCTGAGGTACTGGAAGGTGTCCAGAGAAGGCTGACAAAGCTCGTGAGAGGCCTGGAGCAAAGCCCTGTGAGGAGGGGCTGAGGGAGCTGGGAGTGTGCAGCCTGGAGGAGGCTCAGGGCAGACCTCATTGCTGTCTACAACTACCTGAAGGGAGGCTGTAGCCAGGTGGGGGTTGGTCTCTTCTCTCAGGCAACCAGCAACAGAACAAGGGGACACAGTCTCAAGTTGTGCCAGGGGAGGTCTAGGCTGGATGTTAGGAGGAAGTTCTTGCCAGAGAGTGATTGGCACTGGAATGGGCTGCCCAGGGAGGTGGTGGAGCTGCCGTCCCTGGAGGTGTTCAAGAAAACCCTGGACGAGGCACTTATTGCCAAGGTCTGGTTGACTGGCTAGGGCTGGGTGCTAGGTTGGCCTGGATGATCTTGGAGGTCACTTCCAATCTGGTTGATTCTATGAATTTTGACCAAATAAGTCACAAAAGCAGGACACAACAGTAACACCCTGCTTAAATTAAAAAGGTAGCAACCAAAAAGTATGGGCTGTGGCCTCCTTGTTTCTTACAGCAACATATTCCTAGTTTTTGACACTTTAATGCTGTTCAAGCTAGATAAACTACACAGCAACTACTGAAGTAGATGTAACTTGGAAAAAAAAAATAGCTCAATCACATTCACTTTCTGCACTAAACTGGAGCCAGTTACAAGCACTTTAAATAACAGCAAATGACAATACTAATCTCACCTTGCAGGATTATATCCAAGATTGCTGCCAAAGCAACATACCAGAATACATTACATTTAAAATGACTGTTAGCCCAGAGAGTAAAGCCAAGTTAGCTCTTTTTTTTTAAACTCTGCTTCAGTTTTTCCACCTATATGAACTGTCCTTTTAGGAAACTTATTTTCACACTAAAAATGTCAGATTTTCCATCCGCATACTTTACTAGAAGACAACAATCAAAATGAGAGTGACTAAGGTGCTTCTTTGTAGGTTCAATATAAGGCAATTTACGCTTCACATCTCTCACTCTTTCACCAAGAACAACTTTAAACCACAAAAAAGTAAAATCCTTGGGAAGAAGTCAGCCTGAAATTAGTCATAGTTCCTCTTTACTCAGGAGTTTTTGCCAGTGCAGGAGGCTTTGATCAGCCTCCATATGCAGAGCAGACTGGTAGCAAAATACCCACCAACACTTCCAAAAAGCTTTCTTCTCCTACAGCTATGACATGTCTCTAACTAAAATAAATGATTAGCAATATAGAATCATAGAGTAAGTCAGGGTTGGAA
>WAAF01000284.1:32148-51096 GCA_013400475.1 Tricholaema leucomelas | reverse complement strand
GTCACTCTGCAGGGCTCTCCTACCTTCCAAATTTGGTGGAGATTGCAGTAGAGGTGCCAGGCCTGGATGTGTTTGCTTCAGACAACAGCCCCTGGCCCTCAGATCAATTTTTTTTTATTGTTTCTTTACTTTGCCATAGCAGAGATCATATTTTGACTATTCATCCTCACAGCACAGGCAGCATATATCCATCTGCCACTAGATGACAGCATTACAGCATGTTTTGTATTCTCACCTCCAGATTATTTCTCCTGCTGTGTTTCTCTTGCCTGCATATTGGAACATCTATAATTAATAAATACTGCTAATAACCCTTTTGCACATCTACAAAGAGACGCTGAGGGAGCTGGGGGTGTACAGCCTGGAGAAAAGGAGGCTCAGGGCTGACCTCATTGCTGTCTGCAACTACCTGAAGGGAGGTTGTAGCCAGGTGGGGTTGGTCTCTTCTGCCAGGAAAACAGCAACAGAAGAAGGGGACACAGTCTTAAGTTGTGCCAGGGCAGGTCTAGGCTGGATGTTAGGAGGAAATTGTTGGCAGAGAGAGTGATTGGCATTGGAATGGGCTGCCCAGGGAGGTGGTGGAGTCGCCATCCCTGGGGGTGTTGAAGCAAAGCCTGGATGAGGCATTTAGTGCCGTGGTCTGGTTGATTGGACAGGGCTATGTGCTAGCTTGGACTGGGTGTTCTTGGATGTCTCTTCCAACCTGCTTGATTCTATGATTCTAGTTAGTGGAATAGTTTCAAGATGCTTGCTTCAGTCAGGACCTGAGGCAGCTGTTTTCATCTTCAGTTAGTTGATCATTTTACCTGTCTGAGCGACATCAATCGTTGTGTCTGATGGTTGACATCTTAATGCTGATTTTGTGGCTTGCAGCCTACTTGTGCTCTATTAAAATAAAATAATTGGAGAGTTTGTGATTATTTAATCAGAATAGAAGAAGGGCATATTCAGTCTGCTTTTGCATACTGGAAGGGTAGTTTTTACTGCTTAAGAGATGCTCCTGCTGCCTTAAAACAATCAAGATCACTCTGCTGCAGGTAACTATTAAATCTCTAACTTTTAGATGCCCTCTTCACATGCAACTCACCCAGTGACTTGCTGATGACAGAAAACTGGGTGCAGAGGCTGAAATATGATGGGGGAGTGGGGAGTGTGAAGTCTTGTACCTGGCGAAGAACAACCCCAGGTATCAGTATAGGTTGGGGGCTGACCTACTGGAGAGCAGTGGAGGGGAAAAGGCTCTGAGGGTCCTAGTGGATGGGAGGTTGACCATGAGGCAGCAATCTGCTCTTGTGGCCAGGAAAGCCAATGCCATTCTGGGGTGTGTTAGAAGTGCTGTGGTTAGTAGGTCGAGAGATGTTCTCCTACCCCTCTGCTCTGCCCTCGTGTGGCCACATCTGGAATACTGTGTCCAGTTCTGCGTCAGTTCAAGAAGGACTTCCAGGAACTGCTTGATAGGGTGACAGAGCCCTGGAGCAGGCTGCCCAGAGAGGTTGTGGAGTCTTCTTCTCTGGAGACTTTCCAAACCCACCTGGATGCATTCCTGTGGGAACTACCCTAGGGGATCTTGCTCTGGCAGGAGGGTTGGACTGGATGACCTCTGCAGGTCCCTTCCAACCACTAAGGTTCTGTGGTTCTGTAATAGTGTTAGAAAAACTGGGCTGCTCTGCTCTGTCTTTCTATTCCCTCCTTCAAAACTTCTCATTAGATACTTTTTACCTAGCACACACTGCTGGGTCTTTTCTTTCCACCAGAAGTAAGACATCACTTCACCTGCATTACACCTGCACAGGATTTAAACTGTATGCAGGCCACTTTCAAAGCAGAGACACTTTTAAACATACAATCTCTGAACAAAAGGCAGCAAATGACTCATTTTATGCCAGGCACATAGAATCATAGAATTATTAGTGAAGTCTTCTCCTCTAGAGACTTTCCAAACCCACCTGTGTGAACTACTCTAGGGGATCCTGCTTGGGCAGGGGGCTTGGACTGGAAGATCTCTGGAGGCCACTTCCAACCACTGTGATTCTGTGAATCTAAGTTCTCACTTACTGGATCATCTCAGGGAAGATGATTAGTCCTGCAAAAGCTGAAGTGTTTCTGCAGTTCTAAGAGTACTGTGTGCAGTTCTGGAGCCCCCAGCACAAGAAGGACATGGAACTGCTGGAGCCAGTCCAGAGGAGAGCCACAAAGATGATCAGAGGGCTGCAGCAGCTCTGCTATGAGGACAGGCTGAGAGAGTTGGGGCTCTGCAGCCTGGAGAAGAGAAGGCTTTGAGGAGACTTTAGAGTGGCTTTGCAGTATCTGAAGGGAGCCTACAGGAAGGCTGGGGAGGGACTATTGACAAGGTCTGGTAATGTTAGGATGAGGGGGAATGGGTTTAAGCTGGCAGAGGGGAGATTTAGAGTGGATGTTAGGAGGAAGTTCTTTACAGGGAGGGTGGTAAGACACTGGCACAGGTTGCCCAGGGAGGTTGTGGATGCTTCCTCCCTGGAGGCGTTTAAAGCCAGGCTGGATGAGGCCTTGAGCAGCCTGCTCTAGTGGGAGGTGTCCCTGCCTATGGCAGGGGGTTGGAGCTGGATGATCCTTGAGGTCCCTTCTGACCTAAACCATTCTATGATTCTATAAATCTTTGCCCTGGCACAGTTAATGGCAGAGTTCCCATCAACTGTAACGGGGAAGAATATTGTTCTGTTTCTGGAGGTCTTCAATAATTACTTTTCAAATGCCAAAAGAAAAAAAAAGGGGGGGGGTGTGTGAAAAAAAAAAGCCTATCAAGCAGAGTACCAAGTTTTATTAACTTGCTTTGAAGGGAAGAATGTCATTTTTAAGTGCTTCTGGCAGTTCAGGCTTAAGACACATCTCTTGTCAGATTTGCCAGAATTAAAGCATCTATCTCTGTCCTGGGTGTTCTAGAGTGTCTTGAATTCTGCAGTTACTCTTAATTAGCATAGTCATCTACACCTAAGTTTGTGTGGCATTAGATAGATGTGGTTTAAATATAGGAAAAACCAAATATTAACTCAAAAATGCTGAGGGCTTTTTTTTTTGGGGGGGTGGGGTTGGGGTTGTGAATTGCCAACAATTGAGTGTAATGAATTGCTGTTCTAATTCAGAACCAGAGCTGACTCTCAAATATACTTGCAAGGACATCACATTCCTACTGCAGAATGCACCATCCTCCAGTATCACCCAGGTGCTGGCTCATGGTCAAGCTCCAGTATCATCTGCATTAAAGAATGACAAAAACACTCAGGTTGGACAAGTCACTCAGGATCACCAAGTCCAACCAATATCCCTACTCTACAAGGTGCACCCTAAGCCATATCCCCAAGCATCACAGCCATGTAACCTTTAAAGGCATCCAGGGTTGGTGATTCAACCACCTCCGTGGACAGCCCCTTCCAATGCCTGAACCAACCAATCCAGCTTTAAAGCCACACTCCAAGGGAGTGCCACCAAGTCATTTCTAAGTGAATACACATAGAATCATAGAATCAGTCAGGGTTGGAAGGGACCACAAGCAGCATCTAGTTCCAACCCCCCTGCCATGGGCAGTGACACCCTACCCTAGAGCAGGCTGCTCACAGCCTCATCCAGCCTGGCCTTAAACACCTCCAGCCATGGGGCCTCAACCACCTCCCTGGGCAACCCATTCCAGCCTCTCACCACTCTCATGCTCAACAACTTCCTCCTCACAGCCAGGCTGACTCTCCCCACCTCCAGCTTTGCTCCATTCCCCCCACTCCTGTCACTCCCTGATAGCTTAAAAAGTCCCTCCCCAGGTTTTTTGTAGCCCCCTTCAGATCCTGGAAGGCCACAAGAAGGTCACCTGGGAGCCTCCTCTTCTCCAGACTGCACAGCCCCAACTCCTTCTGTCTGTCCTCACAGCAGAGCTGCTGCAGCCCTCTGAGCATCCTCGTGGCCTTGCTCTGGACACACTCCAGCATCTCCACAGCCCTCTTGCCATGGGGGCTCCAGAACTGGATGCAGTACTCCAGGTGGGGTCTCACCAGAGCACAGCAGAGGGGGAGAATCACCTCTCTCCACCTGCTGGCCACACTTCTCCTGATGCAGCCCAGGCTCTGGTTGTCTTTCTGGGCTGCAAGTGCACACTGCTGGCTCATGTTGAGCTTCTTGTCCACCAGCAACCCAAGTCCCTCTCCTCAGAGCTGCTCTCCAGCCACTCACTGCCCAGCCTGGATTTGTGCTTGGGATTGCCCTGACCCAGATGCAGGACCTTGCACTTGGTCTTGTTGAACCTCCTGAGGTTGGCTTGTGCCCAGCTGTCCAGCCATGAGCAACACCACGCTGATTTGAAGTTAATTGCAATATTTTAATGAGAGAAATTAGAGATTCATTTCTTTGTTTCTTTGGGATTTGGTGGTTATCTAATGGCTGCCTACAGAAGTGCTGTTTTCTTGTGAGCAAGTAACAACCCTGGGGTTTCTCCTTGCAGAGCTTGGGATCAATTTTGAGCATATATGGCAGAAAACACTGACAGTTCTAAACCCATTGAAGCCTGCAGATGGCACCATTATGAATGAAACAGACCTCACTGGACCCGTGGTCTTCTGTCTGGCCCTGGGAGCATCATTGCTGATGGTAGGAGGTGGTAGAAATCTTCAGGGATTCTTTTTCTGATGAGCTAATCCTGAGGTCCTAATGCATGTGATGTTGAGTTCTGCATCCAGTCCCAAACATTTATTAACCTAGGATGATTTGGAAAAGGACACAGGAAGAGCTTTTTCCTTCCCCCCTCAAATTCACAATCCCTTCCTGGAAACGTTGCTAATCCTGTCTTAGTTTATACTTTTTCTACATCATCTGCTAAACAAAATAAGGTAGCCTGTGCTTAACCTCCTTCCCCTGCAGGAGGGAAGTTCACAGGCTCACAGGATGTTAGGGGTTGCAAGGGACCCAAGGAGATCATTAAGTCCAACACCCCCACCAGAGCAGGACAATCCTATCTAACACAGATCACAGAGGAACACATCCAGACAGGCCTGGAAAGTCTCCAGAGAAGGAGACTCCACAACCTCTCTGGGCAGCCTGTGCCAGTGCTCTGTGACCCTTACAGTAAAGAAGTTCCCCCTTGTGTTGAGGTGGAACCTCTTTTGCTGCAACTTACACCCATTGCTCCTTGTCCTATCCCAGGGAGCAGTGAGCAGAGCCTGTTCCCCACCTCCTGTCCAGCTCTCAGATACTTATAAACATTTATCAAATCCCCTCTCAGTCTTCTCTTCTCCAGACTAAGCAGCCCCAGGTCCCTCAGCCTCTCCTCATAAGCCATGCCCTCCAGTCCCCTCATCATCCTCCTAGCCCTCCTCTGGACCCTCTCCAGCAGATCCCTGTCCCTCTTCAACTGGGGAGCCCAAAACTGAACACAGTATTCAAGATGGGGTCTCAGCAGGGCCATTGAGCAGGGCGTGTCCAGTGCTCCAAATTCATCTATTTGTCACTGACACCAGAGACTCTCCAGCGCTGTTGAAGTACAGCTCTGATTGTTGGCAGCAATTCATCAGCCAGGGGTAGGGTGGGACCCATCTGGCAAGGGCTTTACTGCTCTGCAGCCCAGGTGAGAGAAACAGGGCTCTAAGTCTCCATTTCCTCTGTGATAAATAGTGCTGAATCAGAAGACTCTTGCAAGTTCTTACTCAATTTGCAGTGTCAGTGCAGTCCCTTGAGTGTGCAAACTGCAATATGAATGGCAAGTGGTAGTATTATTTATGTCCCTGTAAAGATAAACACCTTTCAAAAAGGAGAGAAGAGGCAGAAGGAAGGAGAATGAAAAAGGAAGGAAGGATGGAAGCTAGAGAAGACAGGCTGGTTTCCACCTGGAGAAATAAAGGTATGAGGGGGAAAAAAGCAGAAAGTGTTGATATTCTTCTAATCAGGAAAATGGAAGAAAAGGAAGGAAGGAAGCATTGCTTGCTGGAAATCCCTTGGGAACAGGTGGAAGGAAATCAAGATGGATAAAGAGCAAAGCAAGGGAAGACATCAAAATTAAGAAGTTAGCATTTAAAATGATGAAGATGCATCTTGGGGAAGGAAGGAAGGAAGGAAGGAAGGAAGGAAGGAAGGAAGGAAGGAAGGAAGGAAGGAAGGAAGGAAGGAAAAGAGAGAAGAAGGGAAGGAGGGAAGAAGGAAGGAAGGACCACTTGCTGGAAATCCCTTGGCAACAGGTGAAAGGAAATCAAGATGGGTAAAGAGCAAAGCAAGGGAAGTCATCACAATTAAGAACTGTAGACAGAACAAGGGGGAATGGCCTCAAGCTGAGACTGGAGAGGTTTAGATTGGACGTTAGGAAAAAGGTTTTTACAGAGAGAGTGGTCAGGGACGGGAATGAGCTTCCCAGGAAGGTGGTGGAGTCACCAACAATGGATGTGTTTAAGGATTGTCTGGATGTGGTGCTTAGGGATTTGGTTTAAGGTGAAACTTGTAGAGTAGGCTGCCCAGGGAGATGGTGGAGTTACTGTCCCTGGAAGTGTTCAAGCAAAGCCTGGAAGAGGCAGTTAGTGCCATGGTCTGGTTGATTGGACAGGGCTGGGTGCTAGGTTGGACTGGATGATCTTGGAGGTCTCTTCCAACCTGCTTGATCCTATTCTATTCTATGATTCTATGACTTGGTGATCCTGAGGAGGGTTTTCCAACCTGGGTGTTTCTGTGATTCAGTGATTCAATTCTTTCAGAGCACAGAGGCAAGAGGAAAGGGTTGTTAGCCTGGCAGCAGGACTTGTTCTCCCTCATACTGGCATAAAGCAAGGCAGCTCCAGCACAGATTGAGAGAGAGAGAAACAACAGCAGCGGGAAAGTTAGCGGCAACCTGAGCCTCAGCTGCTTTGCATTTGACACAGTCACTTGAGCAAAATCAGACTTCCCCATCCACTTGAACTAAGGATAGTAGCACTCACTCCAGGCAGATGTGAACGAGCACACCAAGTCTGACCTTCCTCTAACCTTGTTCCTTCCGCAGGCCGAATTTAGCTCTTTCCATTCATCAAAGCCTGCCAGACTAATCAAGCCTGATTCTGGTTTTGCTTACCTCACTGCAAATTGGGAGTATTCCCACGTGTGTGAGTCAATATATTTACATATGTTAAGAAAGACCAGAATTGAAATCAACATGTTCAGCTGCCTGCTTCTCTCTCTTCATTCCCCCACACTGCTAATCAAACATTTCACTCAGTGGAGATTTCAGTTAGCTGCTGCTGCTGCTGCTACTGCTCCTTTCTGTCTCAGTCGTGTTTTCACCTTCAACTAAAGAGGGCTGGAGCATCTCTCCTGGGAGGACAGGCTGAGAGAATCATAGAATCAGCCAGGTTGGAAGAGACCTCCAAGATCATCCAGTCCAACCTAGCACCCAGCCCTACCCAGTCAACCAGACCATGGCACTAAGTGCCTCATCCAGGCTTTGCTTGAACATCTCCAGGGACAGTGACTCCACCCCCTCCCTGGGCAGCCCATTCCAATGCCAATCACTCTCTCTGCCAACAGCTTCCTCCTAACATCCAGCCTAGACCTCCCCTGCCACAACTTGAGACTGTGTCCCCTTCTTCTGTTGCTGATTGTCTGGGAGAAGAGACCAACCCCACCTGGCTACAACCTCCCTTCAAGTAGTTGTAGACAGCAATGAGGTCTGCCCTGAGCCTCCTCTTCCCCAGAGAGGTGCCTTCAAATCTCCACTATTCTGTGCCTGTGTGGTTCTGTGAAAGACTGCCCCAAACCATGGTGGATGCTGAACCTACTACAAATCTTCACTGACTCAAACTGTAATTGATAATAATCAAAGTTGCTCTTCCTCTCTCACAGTCTCTCCCACTAGCCATGAATAATTTTATTTGGTGGAGCATTTTTTCCACATTATTTTATACCAGTAGTATGCAAATTCTGGCAGAGAACTCAACATAAGTAGGAAGATTTATTCTGCTGTTAGCTGAGGAATAAATGATTCCTTTATAGTGGATGCTGCTGACACCAAGGTGGCTGGAGTGGCTGACACACTGGAGAGCTGTGCTGCCATTCAGTGAGATGTAGGCTGAGAGCTGGGCAGGGAAAAATTGAATGAAGTTCAACAAAGGCAAGTGTAAAGTTGTGCACCTGGGAAAGAACAACCCCAGGGAGCAGTATAGGTTGGGGACTGACCTGCTGGAGAACAGTGAAGGGGAGAGAGACCAGGGGGGCCTGGTGGATGGAAGGTTGACCAAGAGCCATCAGTGTGTTCTTGTGGCCAAGAAGGCCAATGCCATCCTGGGGTGGATCAGAAGGGCTGTGGTGAGTGGGTTGAGAGAGGTTCTGCTGCCCCTCTGCTCTGCCCTCGTGTGGCCACGTCTGGAATATTGTGTCCAGTTCGAGGCCACTCAGTTCAAGGACCTCCAGCAACTGCTTGAAAGAGTCTAGCACAGAGCCATGAAAATGATGGAGTGGAACATCTCTGTTATGAGGTGAGCCAGAGGGAGCTGGGGCTCTGCAGCTTGGTTGAAGTGGAGACTGAGAGGTGACCTCATTCATGTTTATCAATGTTTGCAGGGTGAGTGCCAGGAGAATGAAGCCAGGCTCTGCTGGATGATGCCCAATGACAGGATAAGGGGCAATGAGTGGAAGTTGAAGCATAGGAAGGTTCATGGAAACAGGAGAAAGAGTTTTTTGCCCTGTGTGGGTGCCAGAAGACTGGAACAGGCTACCCAGGGAGGTGGTTGAGGCCCCATCCCTGGAGATATTCAAGGCGATGTTCAACAGGGCTTTGGGCCACCTGATCTAGGTGAGGATGTCCCTGCTGACTGCAGAGGGGGTTGGACTGGATGACCTTTGGAGATCTCTTCCAACCCAGACCATTCTGAGATTCTATGAGTCTATATACACCTATTAGAAAGATGTTTCCTGACTCTACAATGTGCTTTCCATTATTTCATCCCAGTTTGCTATCAGTTAGACCTTTCCAAGTCACCCAAATGATTACTGGCCAGTGCAGAGCCCTGTGACAGCAGGGCTGAGAATCAGCCTTAGTATTTTAGGCTAGTGACAAGCACACTATCACAATTGTACCTTGAAGCTTTTTGGATGCACAAATCACCCACAAGTATCAGCTGTGACTTACAGCTGAACTGCTGTGAGGCAGAGAGGATGTCAACATGAAAAGGTAACAAACCTTGTGTTAGTCTTCTGTCTTCTCCCACCACTGTGCAATCTCTTGCTCACTTCCTGCTTCCTCATATTTATTCCAGGCAGGAAAAGTTCATTTTGGCTACGTGTATGGCATGAGTGCCATCGGCTGCCTTGCTATGCATGCCCTGCTGAACTTGATGAGCACCTCAGGAGTCTCACATGGCTGTGTTGCAAGTGTCTTGGGCTATTGCCTGCTGCCCATGGTGATCTTGTCCTCTTCTGCAGTTTTCTTCTCACTACAGTAAGTACCAGCCTGTGGCAATAGGAAGCAAGGAGGCAAGGGTCTTGGGCATTTAGCTGTCCATGGTGATCCTGTCCTGATTTGCCATTGGAATGGGCTGCCCAGGGAGGTGGTGGAGTCACCATCCTTGGAGGTGTTCAAGCAAAGCCTGGATGAGGCACTTAGTGCCATGGTCTGGTTGACTGGCTAGGGCTGGGTGCTAGATTGGACTGGATGAGCTTGGAGGTCTCTTCCAACCTGCTTGACTCTATGATCCTCTCCTCTTCTGCAGCTGTCTTCTCACAACAGTCAGTGATATGGACAGAGGAATTGAGTGCACCCTCAGCAAGTTTGCAGATGACACCAAGCTGTGTGGCACAGTTGACTTGCTGGAGGGCAGGGATGGCATCCAGAGGGACCTGGATAGGCTGGAGAGGTGGGCCCAGGCCAACCTCATGACGTTTAACAAGGCCAAGTGTAAGGTCCTGCACCTGGGTCGGTGCAATCCCAGGCACAGATACAGGCTGGGTGGTGAATGGCTGAGAGCAGCCCTGAGGAGAAGGACCTGGGGGTCTGGGTTGATGAAAAGCTCAACATGAGCCTGCAGTGTGCACATGCAGCCCAGACAGCAACCCTGTGCTGGGCTGCAGCAAGAGCAGTGTGGGCAGCAGGGCAAGGGAGGGGATTCTCCCCCTTTACTCTGCTCTCCTCAGACCCCACCTGGAGTACTGTGTGCAGTTCTGGAGCCCCCAGCACAAGAAGGACATGGAACTGCTGGAGCCAGTCCAGAGGAGAGCCACGAAGATGCTCAGAGGGCTGCAGCAGCTCTGCTATGAGGACAGGCTGAGAGAGTTGGGGCTCTGCAGCCTGGAGAAGAGAAGGCTTCGAGGAGACCTTAGAGTGGCTTTGCAGTATCTGAAGGGAGCCTACAGGAAGGCTGGGGAGGGACTATTGACAAGGTCTGGTAATGTTAGGACGAGGGGGAATGGGTTTAAACTTGCAGAGGGGAGATTTAGACTGGATGTTAGGAGGAAGTTCTTTCCAGTGAGGGTGGTAAGACACTGGCACAGGTTGCCCAGGGAGGTTGTGGATGCTTCCTCCCTGAAGGCATTTAAGGCCAGGCTGGATGAGGCCTTGAGCAGCCTGCTCTAGTGGGAGGTGTCCCTGCCTATGACAGGGGGTTGGAGCTGGATGATCCTTGAGGTCCCTTCCAACCTAAACCATTCTATGATTATATGATTCTATAACAGTGAGAAGTACCAATCTGTGGCAATAGGAATCAAGGATCTTGGGCATTTGGCTGCCCATGGTGATGCTGCCCTCTTCTGCAGCTGTTTTCTCACTGCAATAAGTCCCAGCCTGTGGCAATAGGAATCAAGGATCTTGGGCATTTGGCTGCCCATGGTGATGCTGCCCTCTTCTGCAGTCATCTTCTCACTGCAGTTAAGTAGCAGCATGTGGCAAGAGGCATCATAGGGAGGAAATTCAGAAGGCTGATGTTCTGCAAAACGTTTTTGTTACAATTTAGGCAGTGAATTTTGGCATCTGGAACTGTGAAGAAAAATACTATTTTGTGGGGGTGAGTAGGTGGAAATGGGAAAAACTGGACAATGTTTTATTCATTTAAGTACTTAATTCCACTTCTTGGGTTAACAGAATGCCTTTGACTTTTGCAGCAGCCTTAGAATCAGTCAGGGTTGGAAGGGACCACGAGGATCATCTACTTCCAACCACCCTGACATGACCAGGGACACTCTACCAGAGCCTCATCCAGCCTGACCCTAAACACCTCCAGGGATGGGGTCTCAACCACCTCCCTGGGCAACCCATTCCAGCCTCTCATCACTCTCATGGTGAAGAACTTCCCCCTCATATCCAGCCTGAATCTCCCCACCTCCAGCTTTGCTCCATTCCCCCTACTCCTGTCACTCCATGAGAGCCTAAAAAGTCTTCCCAGCTTTTTTTGTAGGTCCCCTTCAGATACTGGAAGGGTTTGGATGCTATTTGTGTTTTGCAGAGCCAACATTGGCCAAACTCGGGTATCAGTTTTAAAAGCAAGTGCCAGGTTTTGCTTTTACATTATTTGGTTGGGTTTATTTTTTTACCTTGTTTTGTTTTTTTCTGTCATAGTATCAGGCTCTCATTCTTAGCCTTCCTTTCCTTCTCTGGCCTGGCTCCTGTGTGACAGAATGAAATAAGTCACTCTTAAAGACTCGGAGCGTTTGAGCAAGTGTTAGAATAGAATCAACCAGGTTGGAAGAGATCTCCAAGCTCATCCAGGCCAACCTAGCACCCAGCCCTGTCCAGTCAACCAGACCATGGCACTAAGTGCCTCATCCAGGCTTTGCCTCAACACCTCCAGGACAGTGACTCCACCACCTCCCTGGGCAGCCCATTCCAATGCCAATCACTCTCTCTGCCCACAACTTCCTCCTAACATCCAGCCTAGACCTGCCCTGGCACAACTTGAGGCTGTGTCCCCTTGTTCTGTTGCTGCTTGCCTGGCAGAAGAGCCCAACCCCACCTGGCTACAGCCTCCTTTCAGGTTTTAAGATGTAAAAGAATCCTGTTCTCTGGGGTCTAGTCATGGTGTAATTGCAAGCCTGAAAATGACTGAACCCTGTGAAAAGCCAAATGTGTGGTGGTGTCTCTATCCCTGCCTGCCTGTGGGGGTCTTGGGTAATATGCCTAAGAATAGGACATTTGTATGCAAGCCTCTCCTTCCCCCTCATTCTGTAAGCCTTCTGAGATACAGCCTGTGTTTACCTCTCTGTTCACATGCAGCAAAGTACAGGGAAGCTCCAGGTCTTGCCTGAAGGCCTTGAGCAGTGCTTTTATCTGTCATTACCATGTTATTAATAACCATTCCCCTCCTGAGTGTTTGTTGTTCACTCACACTTCATAGCATCATAGAATGAGCCAGGTTGGAAGAGACCTCCAAGATCATCCAGTCCAACCTAGCACCCAGCCCTGTCCAGTCAACCAGACCATGGCACTAAGTGCCTCATCCAGGCTTTGCTTCAGCACCTCCAGGGATGGTGAATCCACCACCTCCCTGGGCAGCCCATTCCAACAGTTTTAACTCTCCAATCTGTAAGGCATAGGACTTGGCAACTGATGAAAGTGTCCCTGTTTGGACTTTTCTTTCTTATTTTAGAAAAGCAGCAATTTCATGTAGGTATTTATCATTTTAATAGGAAATTGCCTAATATGATAAAGATTTTTGGCTTAATCCTTGTTGGATTTTATTGTGGTGCTATGATGGCTTAACCCTGACCATATTCCACCTATTAAAGCATTCCTGAGCCCTCCTTGATGAGATGAACAGTAGTAACACTGGAGAAACAGTTTATTCTCTGCTTTCCTACACTTCCCATATTTTCTTGATTAACCTATTTAATAATCCACCCTAATAACAGCTGCAGATGCATAATTACAGCACAGATGGGGCAAGCTCCAGACCAGCTGTTAGCGCTGCTCAGGGCACTGTTGTCTGCACAAGGAATCCCCCAATCATGCCCTGCATGGTTGTAAAGTGCTTTTAATGTACAGCAAGCACATCTTTTGGAGGTCTCTGAGTGCTGTTCTCTGACAGAATCTCTGAGTGCTGTTCTCTTTCACAGAATCACAGAAACATCCAGGTTGGAAAAGTCCCTGGAGATCACTGAGTCCATCCATTAACCCTACTCTGCAAGGTGCACCCTAAACCATATCCCCAAGCACCACATCCAAACGACTTCTAAACACATCCAGGGGTGGTGGCTCAACCACCTCCCTGGGCAGCCCATGCCAGTGCCTGACCATTCCTGCTGGGAAAAAAAAAATCCTAATATCCAGTCTAAACCTACCCAGTTGCAGCTTGAGGCCATTCCCCCTTGTTCTATCACTAATGACCTGTGAGAAGAGACCAGCACCAACCTCTCCACAAGGTCCTTTCAGCTGTAGACAGTGACAAGGTCTCCCCTCAGCCTCCTCCTTTTCACACTAACCATCCCCAGCTCCCTCAGTCCTCCTCATAAAATTTATTCTCCAAGCCCTTCCCCAGTTTCACAGGATGTTAGAGGCTGGAAGGGACCTCTGCAGATCTTCCAGTCCAACCCCCCTGCCACAGCAGGACCAGAGAATCTAGCGCAGGTCACACAGGAACCATCCAGACAGGGCTGGAAATGCTCCAGAGAAGGAGACTCCACAAACTCTCTGGGCATCCTGTGCCAGTGCTCTGTCACCCTTACAGTCAAGAAGTTCTTCCTTATGTTGAAGTGGAATTTAGAATAGAATAGAACAGAATCAATCAGGTTGGAAGAGACCTCCAAGATCATCCAGTCCAACCTAGCACCCAGCCCTATCCAGTCAACTAAACCATGGCACTAAGTGCCTCATCCAGGCTTTTCCTGAACACCCTCAGGGATGGTGACTCCACCACCTCCCTGGGCAGCCCATTCCAATGCCAATCACTCTCTCTGTGAAGAACTTCCTCCTAACATCCAGCCTATACTTCCCTCGGCACAACTTGAGACTGTATCCCCTTGTTCTGTTGCTGCTTGCCTGGGAGAAGAGACCAACCCCACCTGGCTACAACCAACCTTCAGGTAGTTGTAGACAGCAATGAGGTCTGCCCTCAGCCTCCTCTTCTCCAGGCTGAACAACCCCAGCTCCCTCAGCCTCTCCTTCCTGTGTTTCGTTTCCCTCCTCACTCCAGCACCTCCACATCCTTCTTGTAATGAGGTGCCCAAACCTGAACACAACACCAGAGCAGAGTCTAAGGGTACAATCACCTCCCTGCTGCTGCTGGACACAGCATTTCTAATCCCAAGCCAGGATTGGCTTTCTTGGCCACCTGGGCACACTGCTGGCTCCTATTGACCGATTCAACCTTTATTTGATAACATTCAATGCCTCTCTCCAGGTTTCTGCAGTCCTTTCTCATTCACTGTGTGAAACTGCTTGTGCACAGCAAGGACCAGGGTTAACTGCTGCAAACACCCAACTCAAATGAAGAGGCAGCTTTTCAATCCAACGCTTTTAACGTTCAAATGCCTTTGAAAAGGCAAAGGAAAGGCAGTCACACGTTCAGGAGTTGTTGCCTAAATATTGCTGAAAATGTTATTCTTGTCTATTTCCAAGTGTGAAGTAACTTCAGTGTTTGTTAAGGTAATCATGGGGTCATAGAATGATTTGGGTTGGGAGGGACCTCCAGCGGTCATATAGTCCAATACCCAGAGAAGGGCAATGAAGGTGGTGAAAGTTCTGGAACACAAACCCTATGAGGAGAGGCTGAGGGAGCTGGGGGTGTGTAGCCTGCAGAAGAGGAGGCTCAGGGCAGACCTCATTGCTGTCTACAACTACCTGAAGGGAGGCTGTAGCCAGGTGGGGTTGGGCTCTTCTGCCAGGCTACCAGCAACAGAACAAGGGGACACAGTCTGTGCCAGGGGAGGTCTAGGCTGGATGTTAGGAGGAAGTTGTTGGCAGAGAGAGTGATTGGCATTGGAATGGGCTGCCCAGGGAGGTGGTGGAGTCACTGTCCCTGGAGGTGTTGAAGCAAAGCCTGGATGAGGCACTTAGTGCCATGGTCTGGTTGACTGGATAGGGCTGGGTGATAGGTTGGACTGGATGATCTTGGAGATCTCTTCCAGCCTGGTTGATTCTATGAACATTTTGGGTGCTGAAAGTTATCAAAGGGAAAAGCAGATCTGTTATGCAAGCTTACCTGGAATCAGTTTTATTTCTGCCCATCTCCACTGATACCATGACTGAGACAAGCTGATCTTTCTGAGAGAAACAACAGCAGACTTTTTCTCCACATAAACCCAACAAATCATTACTATGGTCAAGCCATTTCCTTACCTAAACAGCAAAGGAAATGAGTGCAAGAGTGGAGAAAGAAATTCTTACACCCAGTGGATTCCAAGGACCCATCTGCAGGTTGTGAAGGAAAGGAGCAGAGAGGTTCCAGGTATGTCTGTCCCCACAGCTCAGTTTCACATCAGTCCTCCCCCTAGTCACTGTGGGCACGATGGTTGCACTCAGTGATCCTGGAGGACTTTTCCAACCAAAACAACTCTATGATTCCCTCTGCCTTTTGCTGGAGGATGCAGCTTCCATAATCATGCCAGACAGAAGCTCTCTGCTGAAGCCAAACCATTCCTTTTGGCAGCCACATGCTGTTAGACCAAGGAGTGAATTCATGAGTGCACTGAGGGATCTCTTGGCTCCAATATGATTTCCTTTCTGATGGTTTTCCTTTCCTCTCCTCTGATGATTTTCCTTTCCAATATGATGTCCTTTCCATCCTGCCAGTCCTGGAGCAAACCATGAGAGGCCACTGGACTTCAGTGCAAAGCAGAACAGCTTTAAGTTGTGTGCTTTGTGATGGCCCCCTGAAGAGGCATTATACTAGCTGAAATCTGTCAGCACACAGTGTGTTCCTGTTGCATCCCAGCCCTCTGCCAGCATGGGTACCAGCTCAAAGAGCCATCCATACCAGCATCCTAGCATCTCCACTTAGGAGCAGAGACCAGGAACTGGGTTCAGCAGCCCAGTGTGATCTCTCTGAATGCCACTATGTAGGTTTAAAGAGCACTTCAAATAAGGATCTTAACTCACATGCTCTCTAACATTTATTTTTAGCAGGTTGAAGTTGCAGTGAGGTGCTGAGTCACCTTAAAATCAATTCTCTTCTTCCTCCCCCAAAGTCTTAAAAGCTGACACCACCAAGTATCTTATTGGCCTGGAGCTAATGCACTACAATCTACCTAAAATGAACTGTTTTATGTGGTGTGATTGCATGATGTAAGCTGAAATGAGGAGAGCTCTACCCATCATGGTTTCATCTCAATAATAATATTATTAGTGGAAGATTTTTTCTTGCAAGTGGACCCAAGTATGTATGTGTAGTCACTTCCCTGCTTCTGGGCATGGTTTGCTAATAGTTCAGAGGTGTTCAAGCAAAGCCTGGATGAGGCACTTAGTGCCACAGTATAGTTGATTGGACAGGGCTGGGTGCTAGGTCGGACTGGATGATCTTGGAAGTCTCTTCCAACCTGGTTGATTCTATTCTATTCTAATATTCAAGGGGGAGAAAGAAAGAGAACAAAACAATTCAGCTATTTATGATGCAAGACAGAATGGTATTGTTTGAGTAAGGTTGTGTCTGTTCTCTCTTCTTAAAGTTTATTGTCAGATCCCAGACCTGCCTTCATGAGTGCCTAATCCATCTGAAGTTCTTCACAGAGAGAGTGATTGGCATTGGAATGGGCTGCCCAGGGAGGTGGTGGAGTCACCATCCCTGGAGGTGTTCAAGCAAAGCCTGGATGAGGCACTTAGTGCTATGGTCTGGTTGACTGGCTAGGGCTGGGTGCTAGGTTGGACTGGATGAGCTTGGAGGTCTCTTCCAATCTGGTTGACTCTATGATTCTATGAACTAAGGGGAAGCTGCTGCTTGTCCCCATGCTGCAGAATTTAACCTTTCTGCTTCCTGTTACTATTTTAATTTGTTTCTCAGCCTTGACTTTCACTATGGCAGACAGTCCTTAGGTTTTCCAGTCGGTGCTTCACAGCTCACAGGATGTTAAGGGTTGGAAGGCACCCAAGGAGACCATCGAGTCCAACTTCTCTGCCAGAGCAGGACAATCCTACCTAACACAGTTCACACAGGAACACATCCAGACAGGCCTGGAAAGGCTCCAGAGAAGGAGACTCCACAACCTCTCTGGGCAGCCTGTTCCAGTGCTCTGTGACCCTTACAGTAAAGAAGTTCCCCCTTGTGTTGAGGCAGAACCTCTTTTGCTGCAACTTACACCCATTGCTCCTTGTCCTATCCCAGGGAGCAGTGAGCAGAGCCTGTCCCCCCTCTCCTGGCAGCCTTCAGATACTTATAAGCATTTATCAAATCCCCTCTCAGTCTTCTCTTCTCCAGACTAAGCAGCCCCAAGTCCCTCAGCCTCTCCTCATAAGCCCTCCACTTCCCTAATCATCCTTGTAGCCTTCTGCTGGACCCTCTCCAGCAGCTCCCTGTCCCTCTTCAACTTATCAATACCAAGATGCCAGACATAAACACGAGCAAGATTTTTGCTGCTGCATTTACTAACGAGCTGCCTCTGTCTTGTTTCCTTTGTCTTCTCTCTTAGGGGCACTCTGGGAACTTTGTTAGCTCTCTTTGTTATTGGATGGTGCAGTTTGTCAGCCTCCAAAATTTTTACCTCTGCCTTGGCCATGGAAGGACAACAGCTTCTTATTGCCTACCCCTGTGCTTTACTTTATGGACTTTTTGCACTCCTGACAGTTTTCTGAGCTGTATTTTCTGGTAGCCTTATTCTAGCCTGTTTACAGTTGCAGGGAACAGAGGTTATTTACTTGTTCTTAGATTGCCTGCAGCTGCATTTAGCTCCATTAACTAAATTAGATTATATGACTTACCTTTTATTTGCCTAATGGCTGATAATGAAACCCAAAAGCTAACAGGTAGATGACTGCAGTGGTGATGTTTTGGAAGTCTTAGAGCTTGAAGAAGAAAAACAACCAAAAAAAAAAAAAAAACCCAAACAAACAACATTTGAGACTGCAGTAAAAGTGAAGCAAAAAAAAATGTTTAATAAATGATAGTTTCAAAAGAAAAAAATGTTCTGCTTATTTAATGTGTAATGCATACAGCAGGGGCTAAGTGGAAAGCAATAAGGTAAATATTTAATAGACCTAGTAAATCAAATTAAAACATACACATATTGGTCTCAGAGACACCACTTTGCCATCTTATATGATTCACAGGCTCACAGGATGTTAGGGGTTGGAAGGGATCCAAGGAGATCATTGAGTCCAACCCCCCTGCCAGAGCAGGACCACACAATCTAGCACAGATCACAGAGGGACACATCCAGACAGGCCTTGAAAATCTTCAGGGAAGAAGACTCCACAACCTCTCTGGGGAGCCTGTTCCAGTGCTCTGGGACCCTTACAGTCAAGAAGTTCCCCTTTGTGTTGAGGTGGAACCTCCTGTGCTGCAGCTTCCGTCCATTGCTCCTTGTCCTATCCCAGGCAGCTGTGAGCAGAGCCTGTCCCTCCCCACTCCTGACCCCCAACCCTCAGNACTCCTGGCCCCCAGCCCTCAGATGTTTATAAAGATTAGTAAATCCCCTCTCAGTCTTCTCTTCTCCAGACTAAACAGCCCCAGGTCCCTCAGCCTCTCCTCATCAGGCAGTGCCCCAGTCCCCTCATCATCCTCATAGCCCTTGTCTGGACCCTCTCCAGCAGATCCCTGTCCCTGCTGGATATTCATTACTAATGCATATCCAACATTTACATGAGGGGAGTTTGGGGTTGTTTTAGCCTGGAGAAGAGGAGGCTCAGGGCAGACCTCATTGCTGTCTACAACTACCTGAAGGGAGGCTGTAGCCAGGCGGGGGTGGGCTCTTCTCCCAGGCAACCAGCAACAGAACAAGGGGACACAGTCTCAAGTTGTGCCAGGGCAGGTCTAGGCTGGATGTTAGGAGGAAGTTGTGGGCAGAGAGAGTGATTGGCATTGGAATGGGCTGCCCAGGGAGGTGGTGGAGTCACTGTCCCTGGAG
>WAAF01000284.1:15198-31344 GCA_013400475.1 Tricholaema leucomelas | reverse complement strand
ATTCTATTCTATTCTATTCTATTCTATTCCATGATTCTATGATTCCAGATGTTCTCTAAGGTCCCCTCAACCTAAGCCATTCTATGATTCCTCAATGAGTCTACGATACAGAAACAAGATAAACCTATTAGCTACAAGCCAGCAGCAGAGGTTCAACTAACCAGGAGCCAAGGTTTTCCTCCTATGTCTCAACCCAGATAAGATCCACAGCAGAATGAATATATGAGAAACAAATATTACAATTGTAGAAAGAGCAGAACCAAAATTCTGGAGGGAAGGTTGGAGTAGATGATCTCTGAGGTTCCTTCCAGCCTAAGCCATTCTATGATGCTATCATTCTATGAACACAAGCACAGAGAGACAAAGTAGGGGGCACGACCCTGGAGCAAACTGTGGCTGTAACTAGGCTTGACCTGGCTGCATATGAGTGGGAAGTACTTAAGTTTGGCAGATCAGCGTTTGTGAGCGTAGCAGATTCAGCCCTGCCGTATCAGGGAGTAAGTTTGCCGCTAATGAGGCACAGATAAACATGCCAAGCATCTCCAGGGCATGGTCATAATAGCAGGCAGTTTGATTTCCCATGCACTAATGGCATTCTCATGTCTGAAGAGGGATACATTCACAGAGCTGCACTTCCTCTGAAGATCAGAGAAGATGGCTCAGTGACATTTAGACCCGGGGTTGTCCTGCTCTTCCTATTATCATTCATACCGCCTGAAACAAGGACGAAATGGCTCTGTTCTGCAGCACTTCGTATTCATTTGCATCCTGATCTGCATGATGTGAACCAGCGAGTCAAGCCATCAATTTGCCTTCTGATGTCGCAGTCAAATTGCTTCTGGGGAAAATGAACACCTCGAAATTTTGTCACAACATTTAGAAAGGAAATTCTGCTCTAATTACAGCTTTATGTTTACTCTCCCAGAATTTGCACCTTCTCTCTCTCTTCCTCCCTCCCTCCCTCCCTTCCTTCCTTCCTTCCTTCCTTCCTTCCTTCCTTCCTTCCTTCCTTCCTTCTTTCTTTCTTTCCTTCTTTCCTCTCTACCTTCCTTCCTCTCTACCTTACTCTCCTCCTTCCTTGCTCTTTCTTCTTTTCTTTCTTTCTTTCTTCCTTCCTTCCTCCCTTCCTCCCTCCCTCCCTCCCTCCCTCCCTCCCTCCCTCCCTCCCTCCCTCCCTCCCTCCCTCCCTCCCTCCCTCCCTCCCTCCCTCCCTCCCTCCCTCCCTCCCTCCCTCCCTCCCTCCCTCCCTCCCTCCCTCCCTCCCTCCCTCCCTCCCTCCCTCCCTCCCTCCCTCCCTCCCTCCCTCCCTCCCTCCCTCCCTCCCTCCCTCCCTCCCTCCCTCCCTCCCTCCCTCCCTCCCTCCCTCCCTCCCTCCCTCCCTCCCTCCCTCCCTCCCTCCCTCCCTCCCTCCCTCCCTCCCTCCCTCCCTCCCTCCCTCCCTCCCTCCCTCCCTCCCTCCCTCCCTCCCTCCCTCCCTCCCTCCCTCCCTCCCTCCCTCCCTCCCTCCCTCCCTCCCTCCCTCCCTCCCTCCCTCCCTCCCTCCCTCCCTCCCTCCCTCCCTCCCTCCCTCCCTCCCTCCCTCCCTCCCTCCCTCCCTCCCTCCCTCCCTCCCTCCCTCCCTCCCTCCCTCCCTCCCTCCCTCCCTCCCTCCCTCCCTCCCTCCCTCCCTCCCTCCCTCCCTCCCTCCCTCCCTCCCTCCCTCCCTCCCTCCCTCCCTCCCTCCCTCCCTCCCTTCCTTCCTCCCTCCTTTCTTTCCTTCCTTCCTTCCTTCCTTCCTTCCCTGAGATGCATCATCATTTTAAATGCTAACTTCTTAATTTTGATGTCTTCCCTTGCTTTGCTCTTTATCCATCTTGATTTCCTTCCACCTGTTCCCAAGGGACTGTGAGCAAGCAGTGCTCCAAGCATGGTGTCCTTCAGATCTCTCTTTCCTCTGTAGTCTACAACAACCTGAAGGGACCTTGCAGAGAGGCTGCTGCTGGTCTCTTCTCACAGGTAGTTTGAGACAGAACAAGGGGGAATGGCCTCAAGCTGAGACTGGGGAGGCTTAATTGGACATTAGGAAAAAGTTTTTCACAGAGAGAGTGGTCAGGCACTGGAATGAGCTGCCCAGGGAGGTGGTGGAGTCACCAACCCAGATGTGTTTAAGGGTGGTTTGGATGTGGTGCTTGGGGCTATGGTTTAAGTTGAATCTTGTAGAGTAGAATTATAGGTTGGAGTTGGTGGTCCTGGGAGGCTTTCCCAACCTGGATATTTCTGTGATTCTGTGCTGCCTGTGAGCATTCAAACCTCTTAGCCATTCTTCTTCAACTCCTTTTAAACCAGACTTCTTGTTTTCACCTAACTGTCCTTTCTGAAAGTCAGCATGGCCACGGCGATGCTTTCAGCCCTGTATACTTCCTGACTCTAAAATTATCACAGTCACTATTATAAGCAGTTGCTTCCTCACAAATAAATGTTACTTTGGTCTAAGATCAGTTCCACATGTGTCTGTTTGGTAATGTAGCCTTGTTCTGCCTCTCTGGCCAGCCTTTCCCAACAGCACCTAGCTTTCCTGTCTTCCCCTTATCTGGGCCATTGTGTTTCGCTCCCTCGCATCATTCCATGAAAGTTTAACTAGAAGCCTGGCAAGCTGCTGCTTTCCACTTGCCAAAAAGTTAGGATTATCAAAGAGTAATGGGTCACAGACTGATTTTTAATTCATGTTCCTCACCCTGAAGAGTTAAAAATAATCACCAGGCTTAAACATCAGCTTCAAAGCAAAAAGGGGGAAGGGAAAAGCATGGATTTGGAGAGTGCAAGTTTCTAATCTGTTTTCAGTTTCTGGTATGCACAGCAAAGTGCAAGTCTGAATGTGCATTCACCCACAAAAATGGGCACCCACTTCACAGAACCACAGAGCATTAGGGGTGGGAAGGGACCTTGAAAGATCATCCAGTCCAACCTGCCTGGATGGTGATCCAGGTAGGATCACCTGGAGTAGGTTGCACAGGGATGTGTCCAGACTCTTCCAAACAGCGCCAGTGTTCTGTCACCCTCACAGGCAAAACATTTTTTTTCCTGTTCCCATGGAATTGCCTGTGCCTCATCTCCCACCCATTTCCCCATGTCCTGTCATTGGGCATCACCCAGCAGAGCCTGGCTCCGGCCTCTTGGCACTCACCCTTGATAAATACGAATGAGGTCGCCTCTCAGGCTCCTTCTCTCCAAGCAGCACAGCCCCATCACCCTCAGGCTCTCCTCATAAGGAAGATGTTCCATTCCCTTCATCATTTTTGTGGCTCTGTACTGAAGCATTTTCCTGAGGTCTTTCTCAAACCAAGGGGCCCAGAACTGGACACAGTGTTCCAAATGCAGCCCCACCAGGGCAAAGTAGAGGAGGAGGAGGAGTAGAACCTCTTTTGACCTACTAACCACAGCCTTTCTAATTCACCTCAGGATATCATTGGCCTTCTTGGCCACAAGGGCACATTGCCAGCTCATGGTCATTCTTCTATCTACCAGGACTCCCAGGTCTCTCTCCCCTTTACTGCTCTCCAGCAGGTCAGTCCCTAACCTAGGTACTTGGGGTTGTTCTTTCCCAGGTGCAAGCCTGTAGACTTGCCCTTGTTGAATTGCATTAAATTTCTCCCTGCTCAACCCTCCAGCCTGTTCCTTTCTGGTTTGTTCTTTCAAGTGGTGATGCCAATATTGGATACAGGCAGCACAGGAGACAAAGTTCTTGCTGGTCTTCCATTGCGCTTTTTGCGTGCCAGATGTACTCAAGGTCACCCTCAGCAATGAGCTTGCAGCATTCTGCTGTAATCTAAACATTTTTGCTGTTCCATTGCAACAAAAATGCAGGAGAGCCTGAAAGTGAAGGTTTCCTGAGCGAGAGGAGACTACAGCATGAGTCAGAGTAGGCAGTGATGATAAAATGGTTATGATCTGAGCGGCAGCTGCTGACAGAACATCAGGTCGCACCCACGGACCTGCTGTCCTTGACAAGCAAGGGCCACATCTGTAGGATCAAGGTTCCCCTAGTTATCAAAAATCATCTTGTCAGATGTCATCCTTAAGAGGTTATAATACAGGCCTCGAGCAGTGTAACTGTTGGTAAGCTGAAGCTAGGACTGAAAGCTGCTGACACACTGAATTGGACACACGCAGGGCTTCCTGGTGAAATAGCTCCATTAGCACAGGGCAACATTTTCTGGGGCTTAGCATGGAAGCCACACAAAGCTTATATTCAACAGCAGCGACACAGGAGTGCATTGTTTATGTCATTTGAGAACAAGACATGACAGCTCAGTGCCTTGTCTTAGACCTCTCCCTTAGCTTTCAGCTCCTTGCTAAAGAGCCATCTTCACGTGCTGGCATTTTCTGCCCACTGAGTGGTCTTAAGTGGTTGCTGCAGTAATGTTGCATTACTGACCTCTATTCATGTCAATAATGAGTAGAAGTGAAGCAAGAATTCAATAAATGGTCTCTGTTTTAAATGTCTTTTTCACAACTCTATTAACAGGAGCACCACTCGAAGGAGGCTGAGGATGGTAGGCCAGAGATAGGGGTAAAAGCAGCAGCCCAGCTCAAGTGTATGTACAGCAATGCACACAGTATGGGTAACAAACGAGAGGAGCTGGAAGCCTTGGTACAAGAGGAAAACTATGATGTTGTCACCATCACAGAACCATGGTGGGGTGACTCACACAACTGGAGTGCTGTAATCAATGGCTACAGACTCTTCAGGAGAGACAGGCAAGGGAGAAGAGGTGGAGCAGTGGCCCTATACATTGGGATGCTCTGGATGTCATGGAGGTAGAGATTAAGGATGATCAGGTTGAGTCTCTATGGGTGAGAATTAAGGGGAAGGCCAACAAGGCTGACATGCTGGTTGGAGTCAGTTACAGATCACCCAACCAGGAAGAAGAGGTTGATTTATTATTCTTTAAGCAATTGGAGGCTGCTTCAAGATCACCTGCCCTTGCTCTTGTGGGTGACTTTAACCTTCCAGACATCTGCTGGGACCTTAATACTATGATATTTAGCCCTTAGGCTGTTGTGGGCTTGTTCATGCTTGGTAGCCAAAACTACACATATGTGATACTTGGAGTGCATTAAGAAAAGTGTGTCCAGCAAGTCTAGGGAGGTTGTCCTCCTCCAGGTGAGACCACACCTGGAATATTGTGTGTAGTTTTGGGCTCCCCAATTCAAGAGAGACAGGGTTTTGCTGGGGACAGTTCAATGGAGAGCCGCAGAGATGATTAAGGGACTTGACCACTTCTCATGTGGAGAAACACTGAGACCTGGAGCTGTTCAGTCTTAAGAAGGCTGAGAGGGGATCTTATGCTCTCTTCTCTCAGGTGGCCAGCGCCAGAACGAGAGAGCACAGCCTCAGGCTGCGCCGGGGGAGGTTTAGGCTCGAGGTGAGGAGAAAGTTCTTCACTGAGAGAGTCATTGGCTACTGGAATGGGCTGCCCAGGGAGGTGGTGGAGTCGCCGTCCCTGGAGCTGTTCAAGGCAGGATTGGACGTGGCACTTGGTGCCATGGTCTAGCCTTGAGCTCTGTGGTGAAGGGTTGGACTTGATGATCTGTGAGGTCTCTTCCAACCTTGGTGATACTGTGAGACTGTGATACTGTGATATAAATACCTGATGGATGGGTGTCAAGATGAAGGTGCCAGGCTCCTTTCAGTAGTGCCCACAGGGAACCATGGGTATAAGCTGGAACACAAGAAATTCCACCTCAAGGTGAGGAAAAACTTCTTTACTGTGAGGGTGGCAGAGCACTGGAACAGGTCATCCAGGGAGCTTTTGGAGGCTCCTTCTCTGAAGACACTCAAAACCCACCTGGAAGCAAAACTCCACCTGGATTGATTTGCTGTTGGAATGGGCTGCCCAGGGAAGTGGTGGAGTCACCATCCCTGGAAGTGTTCAAGCCAAGCCTGGCTGAGGCACTTAGTGCCATGGTCTGGTTGATTGGGCAGGGCTGGGTGCTAGGTTGGACTGGATGATCCTGGAGGTCTCTTCCAATCTGCTTGATTCTACGATTCTATGATTTCTGTGTGAGCTGCCCTAGGTGATCTTGCTTTTGGCAGGGTGTAGTTGGGCTCAATGATCTCTGGAGGTCACTTCCAATCCTTACTATTTTATGATCCTATGATACAGACACAGAGATGTCAAAAAACCCCAACAAAACCATGTATGTGATAAGTTGCCAGACACTGGAGCTGCAACAAGTTCTGGGCACTACATCACCACATTTTGAGGACATAGTATGAGCAGTGTGGGTGACCCAGCCTGGAGGATGATGTACATACCATAGAATCATAGAATCAGTCAGGATTAGAAGGGATCACAAGGATCAGCCAGTTCCAACCCCCCTCTGCCATGCACAGGGACACCCTACTCTAGCTCAGGCTGCCCACAGCCTCATCCAGCCTGGTCTTAAATACATCCAGGCATGGAGCTGTCCTTTGAAAGAACTCAGCAGTTGATAAGCCTTGTGGAGAATCACTGCAGATCATGGCAAAGCTCACAGCGACATGATGCATTTGGTGGTTAATGTGTTTTCTGCCAGGTAGCAAAAGGCTGCTGGGTCAGCAAGTGAAGGGTTACTGCAGCACAATGGCTACAGCAATAAACTGGATAATTAATGTCAACCTGCCTAGACCATTGTAATATGAAATTGATCTCTATCTGTGTTGGCATTACTAATGGTTATGATCCTTTTCAAAACCTGCTCTCTGTCACAATTTGCCCTTCACTGGTTCCACGTTCATTTAGCCTCTTGCACGTTTATTCTAAGTTCCAGGCATCATTAGAAGCACTGATTTGGTGGCTGCAGGCCACAGCTTGTCTGCTTAAACAGTCTCACCTCCTCACTGCTGCTGCTGGTGCAATCTGAGGAGAGGGTGGGAGCATGCACAGGTGCCAGGCTTCAGTTCTTTGTTACAAAGAACAGCACCTGTGGCAATGCCAGTCTGTTTGCTGTGATTACCAAGCACATTTATTAGACTTATGGCCCCATCATTAGCTTGACCTTGGAGCTGCATCACCCAGCTAGATAAATGGTGCAGTTTGCAGCGATCTGCATGCGGTTGCATAATAAAGACCTTGGTCAACACATACCCTCTGCTACGACAGCAGTTTAGTTCCAACTGCAAAACAGAAAAGCATCATTGCCTTTCTTTTGCTGTGATGTTAAGTGTGGTGGGGATGAGTGAAAAGAGGTCACAGAAACACCACTCGCAGCTGTGGAAGCGTAACCAACCGCTAGGGAAGCTACGGCTTTGCAGGGAGCAAGGGGGAGACTTTCAAAGGTCAGTCCTATCAAAAGTCACCAAGATCTGAGCTCCAGTGTGTACTTTGGTGGTTTTCCTGACAGCCAAGAGGTGGCCAAGAGAGCCAGTGGAATCCTGGCCTGCATCAGGAATGGTGTGGTCAGCAGGAGCAGGGAGGTCATTCTGCCCCTGTACTCTGCACTGGTTAGACCACACCTTGAGTACTGTGTTCAGTTCTGGGCCCCCCAGTTTAAGAGGGACATTGAGATGCTTGAAGGTGTCCAGAGAAGGGCAACGAGGCTGGGGAGAGGCCTCGAGCACAGCCCTACGAGGAGAGGCTGAGGGAGCTGGGATTGTTTAGCCTGGAGAAGAGGAGGCTCAGGGGTGACCTTATTGCTGTCTACAACTACCTGAGGGGTGGTTGTAGCCAGGAGGAGGTTGCTCTCTTCTCTCAGGCAGCCAGCACCAGAACAAGAGGACACAGCCTCAGGCTACGCCAGGGGAAATTTAGGCTTGAGGTGAGGAGAAAGTTCTTCACTGAGAGAGTCATTGGCTACTGGAATGGGCTGCCCAGGGAGGTGGTGGAGTCGCCGTCCCTGGAGCTGTTCAAGGCAGGATTGGACGTGGCACTTGGTGCCATGGTCTAGCCTTGAGCTCTGTGGTAAAGGGTTGGACTTGATGATCTGTGAGGTCTCTTCCAACCTTGGTGATACTGTGAGACTGTGAGACTGTGATGCCTCTTGACAGGCACTCCTGAGCAATCAAAGTGCAGCCAGCCCCCAGGCTACCACAGGCAGCCTCTCCCAGGAGGCTGATGACCCACATATAATTCTAGGTGGAGATAGCTAAAGGAATCAAGCCTAAGAGGTTAGCCCAATGTGTGGCTACAAAATGAGATTCCTGGCTACAAGATTATTACTTTGAAGTTTTTTTTTCCCCAGTTTATTTAATCCTCTATCTGATTCTTATCTCAGCTCTATGTTTATGATATGGGGTTTGACCAGGCTCTGGCTTTGCTCTTCCACTTAGTAGATTGTTGGTTGCTCTCATTTCTGACCTGCAGCACCTCTCCTCCTGACTATGCTTCTTAGCTACAACTTCTTTTTGTCCCTGACTTTTGGTTTCTGCTTCCGTGTTCATAGTTGTAGTCAGAGTTTTAACCATTTAAGAGCCTGCATGCTTGTTGTGCTTCTTTGATACTTCAGCTGCCTTCTAGAATATACAGCACACACAGGAAGAATTATTGAATAGAATCACAGAGGTTGGAAGGGACCTCCGGAGATCATCCAGTTCAACCCTCCTCCCAAAGCAGGATCACCTAGGGCAGGCCTCACAGGAATGTATCCAGGCAGGTTTGGAAATTCTTCAGAGAAGGAGACTCCACAACCTCTCTGGGCAGCCTGTTCCAGGGCTCTGCCACTCTCACTGTAAAGAAGTTTCTCCTCATGTTGAGCTGAAACCTTCTCGGTTCCAGTTTGTAGTTGTTGCTCCTTGGCTTATTACTGTGCACCATTGAAAAGAGATTGGCCCCATCCACTTGACACCCACCCCTCAGATATTTATAGGCATTGCTCAGATCCCCTCTCAGTCTTCTCAAGACTAAACAATGTGAAAATATTCCTGAGAGAAAATCCCATCAGCACTTGGCCATCATAGATGCATAGAATGGTTTGGGTTGGAAGCAGCCTGAAAGCTCACCTAGTTTCAACCTGTCTACCATGGGCAGGGACACCTCCCACTGGACAAGATTGCTCAAGACCTCATCCAACGTGGCCTTGAACACCTACAGGGATGATGTATCCAAAACAATGATGCATCCACAACGATGATGCATCCACAACCTCCCTGGGCAACTTGTTCCAGTGTCTCACCACCCTTACTGCACTTCTAATATCATAGAGTCATAGAAGCTGAGTGTTAGGTTGGACTGGATGATCTTGGCGGTCTCTTCCAACCTGGTTGATTCTATGATTCTATGATTTTATGATCAACCAGTTTGGAAGAGATCTCCAAGACTATTCAGTCCAAGCATGAGCTCTTTGGGTCTACAGTTAACCATGCAGTCAGGATTATACATCAGCTAAACAGTAGTGATGAGAGAGAAACCTCCAATCTATTTTACCACTAAAAGTAGGTGTTTGGGTTTTTTTTAATGCAAATACCTAACTGAAACCCAAATACCACCAGGAGTGATAAAACTGCAGTATCTCAAGGAAGAGGCTCCAGAAAAGACTAACATTTAAAGAGGTATAAAGGCATGCAGCAGATTTTATCTCTCTGTTGTAGAACAATCTGATGGTCATGCATTACTGTTCAATTGCTCTCCTGAATTGCTAACTGACTGGAGGAAGTGCACCACCGGTGATGCACTGCAGAATGTGAAAGAGCTCAGGCAGTTATTCCTTGTGGAAAGCAGCCCTGGCACTTTGGCTCTTCAGAAGAAGTAGGCGTGATAATGCGATCCCCTTTCAAGCGCGCTGGTGCATTTTGCTTGGTGAGCCAATTTGCTGGAGGAAGATGATATTAAATGACACTAATAAGCACCAAAAAAAAAAAAGAAGAAGAAGGAAAAGAAGGATGAGTGCAGCATAAATTTGCTTATATTTCAGACACTCTGCACATGGTGCATAGAGATCTGCAGAGTGTTGCAGAGCAGCAGCGCTGCGATATATCTCACCTGCATAATGAGGGCTGCTGAATAACCGTTGGCACTGCGCAGGAATCGCTTTGACTGAGATATGAGCATACCTAATGCTTCCTGCCTCCTGGAAAGGACTGCTCCTCTAAAGAGAAATTCACCCTGGAGACACGGATTTCTGAGGGCAGACACTGAGGTGAAATGTTTAATGGAGCACTTTGCAGTTTGCCTCACCACCAGCACTGCCTGGATGTTCTATTCTCTCTCTCCAGCTCACCACTCTTGATTATTGATTGGGTCCTGATGCAAAGGAAGAGGATCAGATCAGTTGCTAAGGTCACTCGCCAAGAATACCCTGAAGTGCAGCAAGGCTCCACCACTGATGGATAAGGAGTTGGCTGGATGGGTGCACTCCAAGAGCTGCAGTCAACAGCTCCATGTCCAAGTGGAGACTAGAGATGAGTAGCATTACTCAGGGGTTGATGCTGAGACCGCTTCTGTTGGACACCTGTGTCAGAGACATGGGCAGTGAGGCCAAGTGCACCCTCAGCGAGGATGCTGAGGACACCAAGCTGTGGTGCAGTCAGTGCACCAGAGGGAAGGGATGGCATCCAGAAGGGCCTTGACAGGCTTGAGACAGGGGCCTGTCTGCAGCCCATGCAGCTCAGCAATAACAAGTGCAAGCTCCAGCACACAGGTTGGGACAATCCCAAGCACAAATACAGGTTGGATGATGAGTGAAATGAGAGAGAAGGACTTGGAGTTGATGGATAAAAACGTGAATATGAGCCAGCAATAAAATAGTAGAATAGAATCAATCAGGTTGGAAGAGACCTCCAAGATCATCCAGTCCAACCTAGCACCCAGCCCTATCCAGTCAACTAGACCATGGCACTAAGTGCCTCATCCAGGATTTTCCTGAACACCCCCAGGGATGGTGACTCCACCACCTCCCTGGGCAGCCCATTCCAAGGGCAAATCACTCTCTCTGTGAAGAACTTCCTCCTAACATCCAGCCTATACTTCCCTCGGCACAACTTGAGGCTGTGTCCCCTTGTCCTGTTGCTGATTGCCTGGGAGAAGAGCCCAACCCCACCTGGCTACAACCACCCTTCAGGTAGTTGTAGACAGCAATGTGCAGCCTAGAAAGCTAATAGTACCCTGGGCTGTGTCAACAGAAGTGTGGCCAGTGGATTGAGGGAAGTGATTCTGTTCCAGCCTTTTGAGATTCCACCTGGAGTACTGTGTTCATCTCTGGGACCTCCAGCATAAGAAAGAAATGGACCTGTTGGAGCAAGCCCAGAGAAGAGGCCACAAAGGTGATCAGAGGGCTAGAGCAGATCTCCTGCGAAAGCAGACTGAGAGAGCTGGAGTAGTTCAGCCTGCAAGTGAGAAAACTCTAGGGAGACCTTAGAGCAGCCCTCCAGCACCTGAAGAGGGCCTGCAGGAGGGCTGGAGAGGGACTTTTTTCCAGAGCCACACAGTAAATAGAACGAGGGGTAATGGTTTTAAACTGAAAGAGCATTCTCATAGTGAAGAACTGTTTCCTTATATAGATATAAGGATAGCTATAAGGAAACAATTCTTCACTATGAGGATGATCAGGCACTGGAACAGGTTCCCCAGGGACTTTGTGCACACCCCATCCCTGGAAGGGTTCAAGGCCAAGTTGGACAAGACTTTGAGCAGTCTAGTCTAGTGGAAGGTGTCCTTGCCTATGGCAGGGGGCTGGAAATGGATGGTCTTTAAGGTCCCTTCCAACCTAAACCATTCTATGATAAATATCCACCAGAGCCACAGCCTGCATCCAGTGAATAATGCAAAGAGGGTTTTGCTAAGACAGATCACACCTATGTGGCTCATGTCTCTTTCCCTACTGCTTATGACCAGAAGATATATGCATGTGCAGCAGTTCAGCTCTTGTGCTATGCCAATGGCTTACCAAAGAGCTATAGTCCCCACATGACCACAGCCCTTACAGGTCCTTTTTGGGTTCCACCAGCTGAAATATTCCACGTGTGACAGGATCAAGCAGAATGAAAGATATTGTCACATCTCAGCCTAATGAAACCTTGAACTTTCTAACTGTTATAGCAGCTGAATAGTCCCAGATTCATCAAAAACTCAGCACAGGAAAGAGCACTGGGAGGCCATTTAGTCCATCCTCTGCCTCAGGAAAGGATTGACATAATTTCTGACACCATGATGTGACAGGGAGGCTTTCCTTTAAAACTTTAATCTTTCTGTCAGTAGAGCTTTTAAATGACTACACTGAAGATCTGTGTCTTTCTTTGAGTGGCAGGTGGTATGTGCTGGTCACTGTATGGTTGCTTCAGGTGTTTGTATTTGTGCATATATAAAGAATACATGGGTTTTATATATAAATTCTATTTTATATGTCTCTAAATATGTGATATGGATATAAATTATATATATATATGTAATAGAATCAAGCAGGTTGGAAGAGACCTCCAAGATCATGCAGTCCAGCCTAGCACCCAGCCCTATCCAGTCAACCAGACCATGGCACTAAGTGCCTCATCCAGTCTGTTCTTGAACACCTCCAGGGATGGTGACTCCACCACCTCCCTGGGCAGCCCATTCCAATGCCAATCACTCTCTCTGACAACAACTTCCTCCTAACATCCAGCCTAGACCTCCCCTGGCACAGCTTGAGACTGTGTCCCCTTGTTCTGTTGCTGCTTGCCTGGCAGAAGAGACTGACCTCCACCTGGCTACAGCCAGGTAGTTGTAGACATATGTATATATGTAGAATCATAAAATCATAGAACGATGTAGGTTGAAAGGGACTTCTAAAGGTCATCCAGTCCAACCCTCTGCAGTCAACAGGGACATTCTCAGCTAGATCAGGTTGCCCAGAGCCCTGTCACCTTGAATATCTCAAGGGATGTAGCCCCAACCACCACCCTGGGCAACCTGTTCCAGTGTTCCACCACCCTCATGGTGCAGAACTTGTTCCTAACATCCAATCTGAATCTGCTCTTCTCTAGTTTGAGGCCATTGCCCTCATCCTGTCACTCTAGGTCTTTGTAAACAGTCTCTCTCCAGCCTTCTTGCAGCCTCCTTCAGGTACTGGCAGGCTGCTATTAGGTTTCCCCAGAGTCTTGTCTTCTCCAGACTGAACACCCTCAGCTCTCTCATCCTGTCCTCGTAGCAGAGGTGTTCCATCCCCCCAGTCATTTCTGTGGCCCTCCTCTGGTCCTGCTCCATCAGGTCCATGTCCTTCCCACATTGAGGACTCCAGAGCTGGGTGCAGTACTCCAGATGAGGTCTCACCAGAGCCAAGTGGCAGAATCACCTCTCTGGATCTGCTGGCAATGCATCTTTTGATGCAGCCCAGGATGTGATCGGCTTTCTGAGCCATAGTGGCAGGACAGTTAAAGGCACACTAACAGTAGCCTGTTGGTTATCTAGTTTTGAGCAACTAAGTTACAACAGAGAATCATTCTATGATTCTATGATTCTAGTATTGAGCAATTAAGTTACAACAGAGGCAGTGATGCAAAGCAGACTGCGAGAGCCCAGTTTCAGATCGCCCAGACATGCTGCTGATTGCTGGAAACCTCCAAAGACTAGATCAGGAAAAGAGTCATTCTATACATGCCCCATTCCTCATATTTTTAGATTAAAAATATGCTCCTGGCCACTGCCAGAAGAGGAACACTGAGCTAGACAGGGCTTTAGTCTGACCAAAGACCATAATTCTTATAATTATTACCCTAATCCCCATGATTATTATGTAGTGCTTAATGGCTAATCAGGAGTGATATATAGGCAAGGTACAAGCTGAGAACAGGGCCTCTTTCCCAGAACAGCTCATACCAGTAAAATATGACTGCTGGAGCAGAACACAATTGATGGCAGCCCTGCATTAAGACATTGCAAAGCTTCCCCCGCCCCGCACAGCCTGACTGGTGCACCACAGAAGGCATTTTGCTCTGTAATCACTGCAGCGTGGTGCTAATGAGCTTGTTAGGCTTTGTGTGCTTTACTGCACGGTTTGCATACTTGGTGTGCTTGGGGCACTTCAATGTTTTCTAGCTGTGCCAGAGGTGTTTGCCTTCTGATCACTTAACCAAACAAGGCTGCACGCTTAAGGAAGGTCTGGATGCAAATCTAACGCATGGCAGCGACAACAGTACCCTGCCTGCCTGCAAATCCCTGCCATGCCGTGCACTCAGATGTGAACAGACTGGGCAATGCAAAGCCACAGGCAGCAGCTAATGCATGCATGTCTTTGCCAACAGCTTTAAAGCAGCTCAAGGAGTTAAAGGAAGAAGGTTTTGTCTGTAAGAGAAAAGGGGATTGCAGTTAACATGATGGATCCAGATGTCAGAGCATCACAGAACCACGGAAAGGAAGGGAAAGATCATCCAGAGCAATGCCCCTGCCAGAGCAGGATCCTAGAATCATAGAATGGTTTAGGTTGGAAGGGACATCAAAGATCACCCAGTTCCAGCCCCCTGCCATAGCCAGGGACACCTCCCACTGGAACAGGTCACTCAAGGCCTCATCCAACCTGGCCTTGAACACCTCCAGGCAGGGAGCAGCCACAACCTCACTGGGCAACCTGTGTCTCACCACCCTCACTGCAAAGAACTTCCTAACATCTAGTTTCAGTATCCCCTCTGCCAGTTTAAACCCATTCCTCCTCATCCTGTCATTACAAGACTTGGTAAATAGTCTCTCCCCAGCCCTCCTCTAGGCCTCCTTCAGATACTGAAGGCCACTCCAAGGTCTCCTCAAAGCCTTCTCTTCTCCAGACTGCAGAGCCCCAACTCTCTCAGCCTGTCCTCATAGCAGAGCTCCTGCAGCCCTCTGAGCATCTTGGTGGTCTCCTCTGGACTGGCTCATACAGTTCCATGGCCCTCTTGTGCTGGGGGCTCCAGAAATGCACACATTGCTCCAGCTGGGGTCTGATGAGAGCAGAATAAAGGGGCAGAATCCCCTCCCTTGCTCTGGACCGTATCAGACAAGAACACATCCAGGTGCATTTGAATATCTCCAGAGAGGGAGACTCCACAAGCCCCTGGGCAGCCTGTTCCAGTGTTCTGTCACCCTCACAGGGAAAAAATTCTTCCTCATGTTTCCATGAAACTAACTATGCTTCACCTCTCACCCATTGCCTCTTGTCCTGCCATTGGGCATCACCCAGCAGAGCCTGGCTCCATCCTCCTGGCACTCACTCTTTGTATATTGATGAACATGAATGAGATCACCTCTCAGGATGCTTCTCTTCGAGCTGCAGAGCCCCAGCTCCTCAGGCTCACCTCCAGAGGAAGATGTTCCATTCCCTTAACCATTTTTGTGGCTCTATTCTGGACTCTCTCAAGCATTTCCCTGAGGTCCTTCTTGAACTAAGGGGCTCAATATTCCATATGCAGCCTCACCAGGGCAGAGCAGAGAAGGAGGGGATGCAGTCTTGACCTTTTAAGCACAACCTTTCTAATCCACCCCAGAATGGCATTACACAATAATCAAGTGAAGTGCCACTTCCCAGCCTAGCAAGTTATCCTTTCACTGGGACACAAGCATGGGCAACCACTTTTAAAGCCCATGGAATCCATATCAGATGGGACAGCCCTAATCATGAATGACATAATTACTTTCTAATCTGGTGGAGCCAGATGGGCAGCCTGCAGCCAGCAAGATGTTCCCCTGCCTGCCATCTTACTCTGCTTCTCTGCCTGTCTCTGTGCAAAACCTCAATTCTTCCCTGTGGCTACACCTCCTGAGTGCAGGAAAGAAGAAAGAAGACCTAATAGACACAGTCCAGTCCTGTGGTACTTTGGGAGTTTCCCTTCCCCCATGAGATTCACCAGACTAACTCAGCTGGCTGGGAGTTAAGGATGAAGCTCTATTTCACAGTGTAGCACAAGTTTACAAGCATATACACAAAATATATACAGATATTTACAGCTATAGACAAGTTAAAAGGAATGCAGGAATTCAAAACCCCTCCCAAACAGCAGAAACTGCCCAGGACAGGTCTGAACTAACTCCCCTCCTGTTTTTCCCACCCCCTCCCTTATTTCAGAAGGCTTACATACAGGTTTGAGATTGTTAGATAAGAAATTAGAAGAAGAACAATTAGTTGGGGTTACATAGGTTCATAGAATCATAGAATCAAGCAGGTTGGAAGAGACCTCCAAGATCATGCAGTCCAGCCTAGCACCCAGCCCTGTCCAGTCATCTAGACCATGGCACTAAGTGCCTCATCCAGGCT
>WAAF01000281.1:30369-42305 GCA_013400475.1 Tricholaema leucomelas | reverse complement strand
CCCTTTCCTGTTCCTTTCCCTTTCCCTTTTCCGTTCCTTTCCCCTTTCCTTTCCCTTTTCTATTCCTTTCCCTTTTCTTTTCCTTTCCCTTTCCCTTTTCCTTTTCCCAAGGAAACCATTGAAATATTGAAAGTTTCAGCTACAGGAGCTGGATGCTGCTCCAGAAACCAAATCCAGGCACATCTCCTGGATTTATAGCTTTGCTTTTAGCTTCCCAAAGATTCCCTAAACCATTCCAAAGCTGCCCAGCCTGAGCTAACTCCATAAACCCCTGCTAAAATAACAACAATGGAAAAGAAAAGAGATTTCCCTGCTCAGGAGAGAGGGTTGGAGGGACACCTCTTAGTAGATTTGGTATCTGTTCTCCATCCTACCTCATTTTTTCCCCCCCTGCAGGTGGAATCTGCTCCTCCACTGAAATATGCTGCCCAGTCTGACTCAAACAACCACCGCCAGTAACAGTAGTAGTAGTAGTAACAGTTTTCTCTGCTCAGAAGGGAGAGTTAGAGGAGCACCTCAGTGTATTTGATACCTTTTCTCCATCCTACCTCATTTCACCTCCACTTTGCAGGTGAAATCTGCTCCCCTACTGAAATATGCTGCCCAGTCTGATTCAAACAACCACCACCAATACTACTACTACTAGTAACAATAATGGATTTCTCTGCTCAGGAAAGAGGGTTGGAGGGACACCTCTTAGTAGATTTGATACCTTTTCTCCATCCTACCTCATTTCACCTCCACTTTGCAGGTGAAATCTGCTCCCCTACTGAAATATGCTGCCCAGTCTGATTCAAACAACCACCACCAATACTACTACTACTAGTAATAATAATGGGTTTCTCTGCTCAGGAAAGAGAGTTGGAGGAGCATCTCTTAGTATATTTGATATCTTTTCTCCATCCTGCCTCATTTTCCCTCCCTTTGCAGGTGGAATCTATTGTCCCACTGAAATATGCTGCTCAGTCTGATTAAAACAACCACCACCACTACTACTACTACTACTACTAATGGATTTCTCAGCTCAGGAGGGAGGGTTGGAGGGACACCTCTTAGTATATTTGATATCTTTTCTCCATCCTACCTCATTTTCCCCATCCTACCTCATTTTCCCCATCCTACCTCATTTTCCCCCTCCCCTTGCAAGTGAAATCTGCTCCCCCACTGAAATATGCTGCTCAGTCTGATTAAAACAACCACCACCACCATCAATAATAATAGTAGTAGTAGTAATAACATCTTTCTTTGCTCAAGAGAGAGGGTTGGAGGGACACCTCTTAGTATATTTGATATCCTTCCTGAATCCTTCTTTATTTATTAGCTTCTTTTTCTTCCCCCTTGCAGGAGGAATCTGCTCTCTCCCACTGAACCCTTGAAAGTTCCTACAGAGGCAGCTGGATGCTGCTTGGAGAAATCCCTGTGCAGGAGGGAGCTGGATGCTGCTTGGAGAAATCCCTGCTCAGGAGGCAGCTGGATGCTGCTTGGAGAAATCCCTGCTCAGGAGGGAGCTGGATGCTGCTTGGAGAAACCCTTGCTCAGGAAGGAAGATTAGAGAGGCATTTCTCAGTCTGTTTTATATCCTCCCTGAATCCTGCCTTACTTATTAGGGGTTTTATTTTGTTCTCTCTTGCAGGTGGAATCTGTTCTCTCCCCACTGAACCCTTGAAAGTTCCTACAGAAGCAGCTGGATGCTGCTGGGAGAAATCCCTGTGCAGGAGGGGGCTGGATGCTGCCTGGAGAAACCCTTGCTCCGGAGGGAGGACTGGAGAGGCATTTCTTAGTCTGTTTTATATCCTCCCTGAATCCTGCCTTATTTATCAGGCTTTTTTCCTTCCCCTTTGCAGGTGAAATCTGCTCTCTCCCAATGAACCCTTGAAAGTTCCTACAGAGGCAGCTGGATGCTGCTGGGAGAAATCCCTGTGCAGGAGGGAGCTGGATGCTGCTTGGAGAAATCCCTGCTCAGGAGGCAGCTGGATGCTGCTTGGAGAAATCCCTGCTCAGGAGGGAGCTGGATGCTGCTTGGAGAAACCCTTGCTCAGGAAGGAAGATTAGAGAGGCATTTCTCAGTCTGTTTTATATCCTCCCTGAATCCTGCCTTACTTATTAGGGGTTTTATTTTGTTCTCTCTTGCAGGTGGAATCTGTTCTCTCCCCACTGAACCCTTGAAAGTTCCTACAGAAGCAGCTGGATGCTGCTGGGAGAAGTCCCTGCGCCGGAGGGGGCTGGCTGCTGCCCGGTGCACCCCTTGCCCCCGAGGGAGGACTGGAGAGGCATTTCTTAGTCTGTTTTATATCCTCCCTGAATCCTTCCTTATCAGGCTTTTCCCCTTCCCCCTTGCAGGTGGAATCTGCTCTCTCCCCACTGAAGCATTAAAAGTTGCTACAGAAGGAGCTGGATGCTGCTTGGAGAAATCAAAGCCAGGCACTCACTCACCTGTCCTCGGTGGTCAGGACGGGAAGGGATCTCTGCGGTCTCACTCCAAGGAGAGCAGCATCAGGCAGGTTCTCCTGAACTTCTCCACCCTGGCTTTTCTTTTATTGTTATTCCAGAGGCTGGTGAGAGGTTTGGGATGGGTTTTTTTTCTCTCTCTCCCCTTTTCTCCCCCCCCCTCGTTGGTCTCTCTATGGAAACGTTTCCTGCCCCCCTCCATCCCCCTCCCTTTCTAGCTATAAAAATGAGAGATCACGAGGTCTAAGTCGTAACTCCAGACGTGGAGCCTTCCTTTTGGGGCATGATTTCATTAGAATGAAATCAGAAGGAGCTGAGGACGTCACGGGGGTTGTGGTGCCTCTCTCCCACCCAGCCCTCCCCCCCCCCNGCCTGGTGAAAGTCAGCCCAAAGTGGAGCTGTCCCTGATGCCAGCATCCTACCTCATAGCATCACCCTGATGTGCTTCCCCTCCAGGTAGCCAGGTGCATTCTGCAAAGACCTTTGAAATGCAAAGGCTTTTGCACCACTTCCACCCCAGCAAGAGGGGGAAAAAAACTCCAAAGAGAGAGCCTGAAAGCAGGAGCCTGGTGAAAGTCAGCCCAAAGTGGAGCTGTCCCTGATGCCAGCATCCTACCTCATAGCATCACCCTGATGTGCTTCCCCTCCAGGTAGGCAGGTGCATGCTGCAAAGACCTTTGAAATGCAAAGGCTTTTAGACCACTTCCACCCCAAGAGGAGGGGAAAAAAACCCAAAGAGAGAGCCTGAAAGCAAGAGCCTGGTGAAAGTCAGCCCAAAGTGGAGCTGTCCCTGATGCCAGCATCCTACTTCATAGCATCACCCTGATGTGCTTTGCCTCCAGGTAGCCAGGTGATGGTAAGACACTGGCACAGGTTGCCCAGGGAGGTTGTGGATGCTTCCTCCCTGGAGGTGTTTAAAGCCAGGCTGGATTAGGCCTTGAGCAGCCTGCTCTAGTGGGAGGTGTCCCTGCCTATGGCAGGGGGTTGGAGCTGGATGATCCTTGAGGTCCCTTCCAACCTAAACCATTCTATGATTCTATGATTCTACGATTCTATGCCAGCATCCTACCTCATAGCATCACCCTGATGTGCTTCCCCTCCAGGTAGCCAGGTGCATTCTGCAAAGACCTTTGAAATGCAAAGGCTTTTGCACCACTTCCACCCCAGCAAGAGGGGGAAAAAAAACTCCAAAGAGAGAGCCTGAATGCAGGAGCCTGGTGAAAGCCACCCAGAAGTGGATGTTGTCCCCCATGCCAGCATCCTACCTCATAGCATCACCCTGATGTGCTTCCCCTCCAGGTAGCCAGGTGCATGCTGCAAAGACCTTTGAAATGCAAAGGTTTTTACACCTCCTCCCCTCTCCTAAGGCTGCCTGCTGGGGTTTTCAGAGTTAATTAACAGCCTTAGCCCAATTAATGTTGATGAGCCAAGCTGGTGGAGCACCTTGGCTGGGGGTTGCCCCAGGTCAGGGCTTATAAACCACTTGGGCAGTGAGGACTGAATTGCCCTGCTGCCACTGCCTCACCCTCTAGGACAGAACTGCTCTGTTCACACTGCCCCATCCTCTGCCTGCCTTCTCCTCTCTGGGGGCTTTTCTCATCCCATACAGGCAGAGAAAACTCCTGGAAGGGGAACTTCTTCCAGGGTGTGGTAGCATGGTCCTAGACACAGCATGGAGCAAACCTTCACACTCCTTAAAGCCATCGAGATCCAGCAGAACTGACTCAGATTGCTCTAAGACAGCAGCCAGGCAGGAAAAAAATGAGAGCTCAGTCAACAGTCCCAGGACCACTCTGGTTCTGGTGTGGTGAGGAAGAGGTCTCCTGCAGTGTCCCATGGCACTGTTTGGCAAGCAGCAATGCTGTGTGCTATAAGAAGGATGGGGATGAAGATCTCCCTTCTGGAAACAGGGTTTGTTCCACGTGGTCCTGTGCTCAGAGGCACAAAAGACTCTGATCTCTGGTGGAGGGTTCCTTCCAGTGGGTACTGCAGCTGGGTTGGTGGCTCCAGGCTGCTGCTCAGCCCTGCAGAGCTCTTTGAAACTTGCTTTGAAATGGTGGCTTTAGCCTCCTGCTTCCAGCAAAGGCCTGGCAGGGAGCAGTTAGAGTGATAGAGTGGTAGAACTGTTGAGTGTGGGAGAGACCTTAGAGGTCATAGAATCAATCAGGTTGGATGAGAGCTCCAAGCTCATCCAGCCCAACCTAGCATCCAGCCCTGACCAGTCAACCAGACCATGGCACTAAGTGCCTCAGCCAGGGTTGGCTTCAACACCTCCAGGGACAGTGACTACCTGGGCAGCTCATTCCAATGCCAATCACTCTCTCTGCCAACAACTTCCTCCTAACATCCAGCCTAGACCTGCCCTGCACAAGTGGAGACTCTGTCCCCTTCTTCTGTTGCTGCTTGCCTGGCAGCAGAGCCCAACCCCACCTGGCTACAGCCTCCCTTCAGGTAGCTGCAGACAGCAATGAGCTCTGCCCTGAGCCTCCTCTTCTGCAGGCTGCACACCCCCAGCTCCCTCAGCCTCTCCTCACAGGGCTGTGCTCCAGGCCCCTCCCCAGCCTTGCTGTCCTTCTCTGGACACCTTCCAGCACCTCAACATCTCTCTTGAATTGATGAGCCCAGAACTGGACACAGCACTCAAGGTGTGGCCTGAGCAGTGCTGAGCACAGGGGCAGGAACCTCCCTTGTCCTGCTGCCCACACTGCTCCTGAGCCAGGCCAGGAGGAGCCCAGAACTGGGCACAGGACTTCAGGTGTAGCCTGACCAGTCTTGGAAGGTGTGGGGCATGCACATGGGTCTCAGCCCTCCCCTGCCACCCAGAGTCAATCCTGATGCCAGAGCAACTCATATAAAGGGGATCCTCTTTCTTCCATCTCCTGCAGAAGACAGCAACCACCTGAGAGAGAAGCTGGAGCATGGTGCTTGAAGAGGTTTTCTGTCCTTCAGCAGGTCACCACTGGAGCCAGTGGAGATCCATCTCCTGAGCAGCTCCTACAGTGTATTTCTAGGTTTGATTTGCCCATAAACCACTTTCCTGGTGGGAAGGATCTGTGCAGCAAAATGTTATTGCAGGAGGCAAATCTGCACATCAGACATGGAGTCTTCAGAGTGATTTTATTAGGAGAGAGTAGGAAAGGGAAGAGAGCACCTAAGAAAGAAGGAAAGAAAGATGGGAGAAGTCAAAGTGTCTGCTTCAGCCCTCCCAGGCTGCTTTAAAAGCAACTCAGACTGGTTTGGCTGTCACTGGTGGGCTGCAATGGCTTCCAGATGGCTGCTTGGCTCTTGTCAAGGGATGGGAAAGGAGATTTACTGCCTCTCCCCCCCCAGAAACTGAAATGTCATGGAAATGACTCCAGATGACCCTAGGGAAGGAGAGAGACACACTATGAACAGCCTGGGCAGCCCCTGGCAGCTGGGTGGTGGCAGAGAGGGCTCAAGTTGCCAGCAGGGAGGGGGATTCTGTCCCTCTGCTGTGCTCTGCTGAGACCCCACCTGCAGTGCTGGGGCCAGCCCTGGAGTCATCAGCACAGGAGAGACATGGACCTGTTGGAGCAGAGCCAGAGGAGCCCACAGCAGTGCTGGGAGGGCTGGAAGCCCTCTGCTGTGAGGCCAGGTTGAGGGTTGGGGTAGTTCAGCCTGGAGAAGAGAAGGCTCCAGGGAGATCTTCTGGTGGCCTTTCAGTGCTTCAAGGAGCTGATGAGAAAGCTGGGGGCAGACCTTTCAGCAGGGCCTGTGGTGACAGGATGAGGGGAGATGTGTTTTAAACTGGAAGAGGGAGGATTGGATTAGAGAGAAGGAAGAGAAGGTTTAGCCTGGGGGTGGTGAGACCCTGTCCCTGGTTGCCCACAGAGGTGGCAGAGGTCCCATCCCTGGCACCATCTCCAGCCAGGTGCTCTGGGGCTCTGAGCAGTCTGCTGTAGTTGCAGATGTCCCTGCTGAGTAGATGACCTTGAAAGGTCCCTTCCAACCCAACCCATTCTGTGACTCTGTCATAGAATAGAACCATAGAATCAGTCAGGCTTGGAAGGGACCACAAGGATCAGCCAGTTCCAACCCCCCTGCCATGCCCAGGGACACCCTACCCTAGAGCAGGCTGCACACAGCCTCAGCCAGCCTGGCCTGAAACACCTCCAGCCATGGGGCCTCAACCACCTCCCTGGGCAACCCATTCCAGCCTCTCACCACTCTCATGCTCNCTCTGGACACACTCCAGCATCTCCACAGCCCTCTTGTCCCAGGGGCTCCAGAGCTGGATGCAGTACTCCAGCTGGGGTCTCAGCAGAGCACAGCAGAGGGGGAGAATCCCCTCCCTGGCCCTGCTGGCCACACTTCTGCTGCTGCAGCCCAGGCTCTGCTTGGCTTTCTGGGCTGCAAGTGCACACTGCTGGCTCCTGCTGAGCTTCTCCTCCAGCAGCACCCCCAAGTCCCTCTCCTCAGGGCTGCTCTCCAGCCACTCACTGCCCAGCCTGGGTCGGTGCTTGGCATTGCCTCGACCCAGCTGCAGGACCTTGCACTTGGTCTTGTTGAACCTCCTGAGGTTGTCTTGTGCCCACCTCTGCAGCCTGCCCAGGTCCCTCTGGCTGGATCCCTGCCCTCCAGCCTTGCTGCTGCTCCACACAGCTTGGTGTGCTCAGCAAACCTGCTGAGGCTGCACTCAATGAAGGGACCTCTGGAGAGGTTTGGAAGTGGCCTCTGTCCTTCAAAGTTCCTGCAGCAGTGACCAAACCCCTGCAGGTCTCTGCCTGTGTCATGCCCATCCCCACACGCCTGTCTCTCCAGGAGCAGGACACCTTCCTACCTGTCTTCAGCTTCTCCTGCTCCCACCCAGCTCAATTTCCTTTTGTGAATCATCCTTTAAAGCCAAAATGTGGGCAGCTGAAAAGGAGCTTATTAAAGTTTCATCACTACAACCATTCTGCTACTGGGGAAAATAAGACACAGTGACTTGTGGGCATATCATAGCAGAAACCTTGAGAGCACACACACAGAAAAGGTGCCCCAGATACCTGCACAGAAGATTTACTGGGCTTGGGAAGGAAAAGAGAATGTAATTTGAGGACCTCTTTAGTGCTTCCAGCATCATAATTGCGTAGAGTTGGACATGGATGCACTGTAGGGCCCTAGAGGGACGTTTCTGGGCAGCTTCGCCNTGTGCTAGGGCAGGTCTGGGCTGGATGTGAGGAGGAAGTTGTTGTCAGAGAGAGTGATTGGCATTGGAATGGGCTGCCCAGGGAGGTGGTGGAGTCGCTGTCCCTGGGGGTGTTGAGGCAAAGCCTGGATGAGGCACTTAGTGCCATGGTCTGGATGATTTGTTTGCTTTGCAGGGATTGAATTACTCTTTTGCCTTTCTTGCCCTTTTTTTCACCTTCTTGTGCCCCAAGTCTCCTGCTGGAGCTGGGCCACAGGGGATTTACCTGGGAAAGCTCTTGGCTGCCTGTAATGAGCCCACCCCACCTGCAGCCTTCCAAGTTTCTGGCAATTAAGGAGTTTTTCTTGGAGCTCTCCATGCAAATGCAAGATACAGTATCACAGTATCTCTTATGGAGATACAGTCTCAGAGCATCACCAAGGTAGACAGCAATGAGGTCTGCCCTGAACCTCCTCTTCTGCAGGCTGCACACCCCCAGCTCCCTCAGCCTCTCCTCACAGGGCTGTGCTCCAGGCCCCTCACCAGCTTTGTTGTCCTTCTCTGGACACCTTCCAGCACCTCAACATCTCTCTTGAATTGAGGAGCCCAGAACTGGACACAGCACTCAAGGTTGGTTGGTCTCTCCTCACATCACAGTCTCACAGTCTCACAGTATCACCAAGGTTGGAAGAGACCTCACAGATCATCAAGTCCAAGCCGTTACCACAGAGCTCAAGGCTAGACCATGGCACCAAGTGCCACGTCCAATCCTGCCTTGAACAGCTCCAGGGACGGCGACTCCACCACCTCCCTGGGCAGCCCATTCCAGTAGCCAATGACTCTCTCAGATCAGAAAGCCTCTTTGGGATAAAGTTTGCTGGGGCTAATTTGCAGATTGCTACTTGTGCTTCTCCAAGAGTCCCTTGGGCCAAGCCTGAAGAGCAGCTTCACTGCTGGCAGCCTGCAGGCCTGGAAGAAAACTTGGCTCTTGAGATTTTCTCTCCAAAGGGGAGAAAGAGAAGAAGTAATGGAGAAGATAAAAGAAAGAAAGGTTTGAATCTTCCAAATTGTCTTCCCCAGATGTTGGCTGCAATGGTTTAGTTGCTGTCTCTGTGCTGTAGAATCATAGAATCAGTCAGGGTTGGAAGGGACCACAAAGATCATAGAATCATAGAATCAAGCAGGTTGGAAGAGATCTCCAAGCTCAGCCAGTCCAACCTAGCACCCAGCCCTGTCCAGTCATAGAATCAACCAGGTTGGAGGAGACCTCCAAGCTCCTCCAGTCCAACCTAGCACCCAGCCCTGTCCAATCATACAATCAAGCAGGTTGGAAGAGACCTCCAAGCTCAGCCAGTCCAACCTAGCACCCAGCCCTGTCCAATCAACCAGACCATGGCACTAGACCAATCAACTGGGCCATGGATCATCTGGTTCCAATCCCCCCTGCCATGCCCAGGGACACCCTACCCTAGAGCAGGCTGCACACAGCCTCAGCCAGCCTGGCCTGAAACACCTCCAGCCATGGGGCCTCAACCACCTCCCTGGGCAACCCATTCCAGCCTCTCACCACTCTCATGCTCAACAACTTCCTCCTCACCTCCACTCTGACTCTCCCCACCTCCAGCTCTGCTCCATTAATTAATGAACCTGGCTGCAGCCAGGGCCATGAACTTCTTTGTTGCTTTTCAGTCCACCAGGAGAGAAGAGAGAGAGAAGCTTCTGCCAGCTGCCTTCCAAGCAGCCCTGGCCAGGCTGTCGGCTCCCATCTGCCGGCTGCAGGCAGCAGAGCTTGGGCGATGCTCCAGGGCGCAGCTGTCAGCGCCGGTGCCCATTTCAGGGACTGTATCATTATCAAATTACTGAATTATGGCAGCCCAACCTCTTCATCTCTCCTGAGCCATTTTCTTTTGTCAGGGTTGCTAAGGAACTGCCCGAGGCTGCAGCGAGGTGAGTTTCTGCTCTCCGCACCTCCATGCAAGACATCCCCAGCTGGATGCACAAGAAACCTGTAGCTGAGTGTCCTCAAGCTGTAGGTGGTTGTATATTCAGCACAGGACAGACATGGACCTCTTGGAGTGGGGCCAGAGGAGGCCACAGCAGTGCTGGTTGAGCTGGAAGCCCTCTGCTGTGAGGCAAGGCTGAGAGAGTGTAGAATCACAGAATCCAGCAGGTTGGAAGAGAGCTCCAAGCTCAGCCAGTCCAACCTAGCACCCAGCCCTGGCCAATCAACCAGACCATGGCACTAAGTGCCTCAGCCAGGCTTGGCTTGAATCTTCCAGGGATGGTGACTCCACCACCTCCCTGGTTGTTCAGCCTAGAGAAGAGAAGGCTCCATGGAGACCTTCTCATGGTGACTCCACCACCTCCCTGGGCAGCCCATTCCAATGCCAATCACTCTCCCTGGGAAGAACTTATCATAGAATCATAAATCAACCAGGTTGGAAGAGACCTTCAAGCTCATCCAGTCCAACCTAGAACCCAATCAACCAGACCATGGCACTAAGTGCCTCATACAGGCTTTGCTTCAACACTTCCAGGGACAGCAACTCCACCACCTGCCTGGGCAGCCCATTCCAATGCCAATCACTCTCTCTGGCAAGAACTTATCATAGATTCATAGAATCAACTAGCTTGGAAGAGATCTCCAAGCTCATCCAGTCCAACCTAGCACCCAGCCCTATCCAGTCACCTAGACCATGGCACTAAGTGCCTCATGGTAGCCATCCCATCCCTGGAAACCTTCCAGGGTCAGGCTCTATCAATCTCAGAGCAACCTGCTCTAGATGCAGGTGTCCCTGCTGACTGCAAGGGAGGTTAGACCAGATGACTTTGCAAGGTCCCTTCCAATCCAAACCACTCTGTCATTCTGTATTCTTGGGCAGAGGAAGATGGGCTCAGCTCTAGAGTTGTGTGACCCATGGGAAACATGTGATGTGGTCACTCATGCTGCACAATCATAGAATCAAGCAGCTTGGAAGAGATCTCCAAGCTCACCCAGTCCAGCCTGGCACCCAGCCCTGGCCAATCCACCAGACCATGGCACCAAGTGCCTCATAGTCACCCTCCACATTGCAAACCACCAGGGTTTTGTAGAGCTGCTGTTATGTGTATTAAACCCTCACTTTTTCACAGCTCTGGGGTTGGTTGCACACAGTCATAGAATCATAGAATGGTTTAGGTTGGAAGGGACCTCAAGGATCATCCAGCTCCAACCCCCTGCCATAGGCAGGGACACCTCCCACTAGAACAGGCTGCTCAAGGCCTCATCCAGCCTGGCCTTGAACACCTCCAGGGAGGCTGTGGAGCACAGAATTACCCAATGTGATCTTTGATTCTATTCTACTCTACTTCTATTCTATTCTATTCTATTCTACTACCCTTGCCCTGCCTTCTCTTCCCTTCTCTTATCTTCCCTTCCCTTCCCTTCTCTTCTCTTCTCTTCTCTTCTCTTCTCTTCTCTTCTCTTCTCTTCTCTTCTCTTCTCTTCTCTTCTCTTCTCTTCTCTTCTCTTCTCTTCTCTTCTCTTCTCTTCTCTTCTCTTCTCTTCTCTTCTCTTCTCTTCTCTTCTCTTCTCTTCTCTTCTCTTCTCTTCTCTTCTCTTCTCTTCTCTTCTCTTCTCTTCTCTCTTCTCTTCTCTTTCCTTCTCTTCCCATCCCTTCCCCCTTCCCTNTTCCCTTCCCTTCCCTTCCCTTCCCTTCCCTGATGTTCTTTGCTTTCTAAGACCTTCCTCTAAAGTGTGTTCAGGAATCTTCTGGCTCCTCTCTGCGCCTGGAAAGCAGCCTGCTGGCCAGCCAATCCTTCAGCCCTAAACCTCTCTTCCCCTCCCTTCCCCTCCCTTCCAATGGAATCATTTCAAGAAACTCAATTAGCAGGACCTGACATTTCCAAGGAAACACCCAGGAGTCATTCCGGTAATGTTTTGGCCCTGCCAAAGTGGTTCAGATGGCAAATCGATAGTAAACATTTAAGGTTAGATGTATTAGAAACAAAACAAGGGGGAAAAAGAAAAGGGAATTAACAATCAACTTATCTGGTTCCCATTATGCCTCAGCTCCCTGAGCGCTGATGGGAAATTGGAGCTGCATTAAGTCCACCTGCCAAGGGAGTGAGCAGCTTGGGCTGATGGACTTGCCCCCAGGGATTGGTTTTTGTGTCTCAAGTCTTCTGGCAGCTTTGGAACTCTGAATTAAGCCACTGATGGAATTGGGTTGGTTGGGAAAGACCTCTAAGGTCATAGAATCAATCAGGTTGGAAGAGAGCTCCAAGCTCATCCAGCCCAACCTAGCACCCAGCCCTGCCCAGTCACCCAGACCATGGCACTAAGTGCCTCAGCCAGGCTTGGCTTCAACACCTCCAG